>JAXGGA010007033.1:0-65423 GCA_038373865.1 Uloborus plumipes
AAATGCGTTTTTGGCCATCTTGGCAGCCATTTTTCTCATAAAGGGGGAGCAGTAGAAACTTTAATTTTTTTTAAACAAGCCACTGATATGTTAGCTATTCACAGGAAAAGAGTTTACTTTTGGTTATTTCTCCCATTAAGAGATATCCTGCTGACAGTATATGCATGTTTTTCGCGACGACCATATGCTTTTGTTCCCCCTCTCATGGACTTAAAATTAATTAAACCAAAAAATAATTATGTATTTATTATTAGCTGTATTATCTACTCAATATGTCATGAAATTTAATTTATTAAATCATTGAACAATAAATTAGATAATTGATGAAAACAAGAGAAAGTATTTCTCTGATGCCTGAGCATTATGCATTCATAATTATAAAGCACTAAATACTTTCTTGAGAAATTAATTAACATAAATGAGCTCTAAATAGTTATATTATAAGCAATACCCAATCCTGTGATTGGGATACACCTGTTTTTAATTGAAGAATTTCTTGAATATCACATGAATATCAGGAAAATAAATGAGGTCTTTTCGTTTGATGTAGGATACTTTATGACAAATTTCATTTGATGGGCTACTAACTGAGCATGGTGATAAAGAGCTATTAATTTCAGCATCGAATTCCATTTTACCTTATTAACAGTTAAATATTTGTAAAATAATTAAATAAATAATTTAATATAAAGCCATGCTTGAAGAATTAAAATTAGTGCAACTAATTTATTCCCATACTGATCTTTACAAAACTGACATGTGTTGAGCACTGATAATAACTGACAAGAATAAGTTTAGTCACTAAAATACTAGTTCACAGATACTATAAAGCGTACATTCTATTTTCTACAAAATAATACTGCAACAAAGAACAAGGGTATAAAGGGGTAGGTACTAGGTACTAAAGAATTTCTTGAAAAATCAATTAAAATAAAGGAGCTTCGAATATTTATCTCATATGCAATACCCAATCTTGTGATTGGATGTTCCTGATTGATGGCTATAAACAGGAGGATACCCTTGTTCTTTGTTGCAGTATTATTTTGTGGAAAATAGAATGTATGCTTTATAGTATCTGTGAACTAATATTTTAGTGAGTAAACTTTTTCTTGTCAGTTCTTATCAGTGCTCAACGCATGTCAATTTTGTAAAGATCAGTATGGGAATAAATTAGTTGCACTAATTTTAATTCTTCAAGCATGGCTTTATATTAAATTATTTATTTAATTATTTTGTAAATATTTAACTGTTAATAAGGTAAAATGGAATTCGATGCTGAAATTAATAGCTCTTTATCACCATGCTCAGTTAGTAGCCCATCAAATGAAATTTGTCATAAAATATCCTACATCAAACGAAAAGACCTCATTTATTTTCCTGATATTCATGTGATATTCAAGAAATTCTTCAATTAAAAACAGGAGTGTCCCAATCACAAGATTGGGTATTGCTTATAATATAACTATTTAGAGCTCATTTATGTTAATTAATTTCTCAAGAAAGTATTTAGTGCTTTATAATTATGAATGCATAATGCTCAGGCATCAGAGAAATACTTTTTCTTTTTTTCATCAGTTATCTAATTTATTGTTCAATGATTTAATAAATTAAATTTCATGACATATTGGGTAGATAATACAGCTAATAATAAATATATCATTATTTTTTGGTTTAATTAATTTTAAGTCCATGAGAGGGGGAACAAAAGCATATGGTCGTCGCGAAAAACATGCATATACTGTCAGCAGGATATCTCTTAATGGGAGAAATAACCAAAAGTAAACTCTTTTCCTGTGAATAGCTAACATATCAGTGGCTTGTTTAAAAAAAAAATTAAAGTTTCTACTGCTCCCCCTTTATGAGAAAAATGGCTGCCAAGATGGCCAAAAACGCATTTTTTGCCTTACGGCTTATCTTTAAGCTAAAATATTTCCAAGAAGGAGTGAGAAACCCAAAAAATTTATTGCGTAGCAATTTACAGGGAGGACCTGTACACTACCAGAAAGTGAGAAAACCTTTGGTTTTGTTTGCCTTTTTTTGTAATAAATGCCTGAATTTTAGCAAAATCTGCAAAATCAAGTTTTTGTGGTGACAACTTCAAAGAGCCCTGTACCTTGGCAATTTTCATTATGAACGTTCTAGTATTTTTTTTTCGGAATGCCTGGAGTAACTAGTTTCCATAGATATCCAACACTTTTATTTTGCATGAGTACGATTTTTTATAAAAAATGATTAAATAACATTACTTTTTTAGTATTTTGACGTGGCGGACAAACTTTGAGGGCATGTATCTCAGAAAATAAGTGGAGCAGGAACCTAACAATTTGGACTTTTCCATGCCTCTATATGATCAACATGTGTGCCAAATTAAAAGAAAATCCGAGTTGGTCGTGCGACCACCTTTTTTTTTTTTTTCGGTGATTTGTTATGGAATCGCTCATATGTAACTAAATTTTGATAATGAATAATCCTAAGGCTTACATTTGTGGGTTCTAATTCGAAGTGAAGCCGAAAAATATTCAGATATGACTTTTTGAGAACACAATTACTTGTGTTTTGTCATTCACATGTCCTTTTTCTAATGTCATTCACATGCCCCAATATGAGACACGTGGATGAATCAAAAGCCAAACTATGACAGTACAATGTTTTAAAATTATGTCTAACAGTTTACAGGGTAAAAAATTTCATTAATATACCTACTGTGTTTGTATTATTCTACATACTTATTGTGTTATTCACATACCCAGTGTGTCATCCACATGTCCTTTTTATCATTCACATATACCTCAAAAAAATAAAAATCCAAAAATGCAATAAAATACAAACATTTAAGCTCTGCTGATATTCTATTGTAATTATGCAACTTATAAAGTACTTTGCTGATTTTTTTCGGATTTTTAATTTTAAATTAATTTTTTGAAATTTACATGTTAGAAATGTTCCCGTATTTGTAGAATCACCCATATATATGTTTGAAGTTTAAATCCAACGTTAACGATGCACAAATATACAGGTATACTGCAGACACGTGTTTCGGGGCTACAAGGAGCCCCTTTTTCAATGCAAGAAGTGTGAGCTTTAGGATGAAGAATCATCCGAAAAACCCATATATATTCTAGTTTCGTTGTTTTTATATATTTTTCATTGTAATTTCGGATGTAATGAGAGTTTAATATTGTGAGGTTCGTGTCCATTGTCCATGTGCCCGTAGCGAAGAAAGTGACTGATCTTGCTTAGTTTCCTTGGTTTTGTATTTTATTATTATTATTATTACTTGTCTTTTACTGTAATGCCGAATGTTTAATTCTAAGCGTTTCCTATTGTGATGTTAAAAAATAATAATTATTATTATTATTTCAAAAATAATTAAATAAATCAAAAATTGAATAAGAATTTCAAAATTATTCATGAGAGTGAAAAGTTAAAGCGTAGTGTAGTCTGACCGCTAAAGCACAATTTAGCTTTCAGAAGAGTGTAATACATTAAAACGGTGTCTATTCCAAATCAGTCTTACCGTTGATATTTTAAAGAAATATTGTTAAAATTTAACAAAATACTTTTATTATGAATGATTTATCGTTGATTCATACGAATCTTTCATATTCCTTTTAAATTTACATTATCAACTTCTCTATTTATGCAATAATATTTTTCTAATTCACTTTAGTTAGATTTTTTTATATGTTCAGATTTTAAACGCAACAGTCACAAAAAAGGTGATACAATTGCAATGTTACTAGCAGAGAAAGATGTTCCTAAAAGTAGTTAGACTGATAAGATTTTTTTTCAAATAAAATTAAAATAGACACTGTACAAAATCAAAAATTTCTCCTGCGGTCTTGGAAAATGTTTAAATCACCTACGTAAGTCCTAAAATTCAAAAAACGAAGGTGAGTAGTACAAATGGTGAAGAAACTCTCATTTGTTTTGACACAAGAGATGGTACAGTGGAAGTGGGTCAATTGAATCCGCAGCTTTAAAGGATCAAATCGCCAAAAACAGAACATCCGGCTTTGTTGAATCAGCCGTTTTATTGAGTCAAAATTTCTTGGAGCAAGCGTGGTTCATATAAGCGGTAGCCACTGTACTAGCATCGCTGGTAGATGCTGCTGCGCAGCAGGATTCAGAAAAACTTTTCAATGAAAGTCTACCTGTGGTTTGAACTTGGCACGAGTTTTACACAAACTCCAGTTTATCCCTTCGCTCTTCACTGGCTCATTTAGTTTTCACGGAAAGCATTCAAGAAGAAAATCACGCAACATTGATCTTACGATTCCTTAATTCGATTAAAGAATCTTATGCAACAAAAAAAAGGGAAACTTCCTCCCGACTCATCTTCTACCCGCAGGGTCTCGAACATAGAATCACCAACCGTATTAAAAAATACCGTAAGAAGGAAAGACCTTCCATCTCTAAATTGTTCTACGCTGTTGCTTTTCGAAAGTAGGCTAATTCCGAAGACGAAATCGGGAACAAACTCTCGGAGAACCTAACCTCGAATGTTCTATTCAAGATCGCCCAACCATGGGAAGATTCGAAGATCAGCAAGGCACAAAACATCTCGCATAGAAAACGCCCTGCGTGATTATGCATTCATATTCTGCGTAAAACAGAAAAAGAAAATGGCCCACAAACGGCCATTTTCATTCTCTAAATTTCTGCTCGTGCGCGTCATGACAGATGATGAAGAGTTTAGTTGCTGTTATGCTGCTTGGGCTTTTGTGTCGGTCCCAATTGTGTAAACTTTATTTTTATGCTGACCGAGCCCCGGAAGCTTTTGAGAGAAATTTGGGAGGAGATGTCGACGCCTGGAATGGTGTTCTCTTCCTTTTTGAACACATTCTTCATTCAGCAATCCGCAGGGAAGCTGAAATTCGTTCACACAAAGCAACTTGAACGCAATTGAAGTTGAAGACAGATTTATGAAATGAGTGCTTTTGAATGCTGGAAATTAGCCATACATCACAGAATGTCGAAAGTAAAACAATGTTTGTAAGCCTCTTGAATTAGTTTTTAAAGATTATCTGTGTCAAGGTTCTGTTTCAAAAATAAGCTAACAAATCTGTTAGGTTAATTGTTTCCTTTCATGCGATTTTCCCATTTCCTTTTTTTTTCAAAACAAAATAAAAAAGACTTTGTTTTTAAATGTATAAATGCTAGCTCAAGACGCAAGAACAGTTATGAGTTTGGATGCAACTTTTGTTTTACTACCCTTTTACATGAACGTGTATATAAAGCAGATTATTTATCAAACAATTACATAGTTGAAGAAACCTCTTCTTCGCCAAAATTGTGGATCACTTTAATTGAATTAGGAGGAACAGCGAGTCTTTTATTAATATACCGGCTTTCCACTTTCCAAGAGCAGCACTAAGGAAATTACAACCGTAGGATAATATTTAAAAAATGTTTTCAGAAACTGGTGAGAAAACACATTTTTAATTCTGCACGATTGTTTTAAATAAATTATATTTCGATGTAAAATAGTAATGATTTTTTATTTTCATGAAAAAGAAAATAAGATCTCTTCCCATTTCATTTGTGTAAAACACTTCAGAATACCATTTTAAAGAAGTAGTGATAACTTCATGGTTAAGGGGAAATGAAGTTCCTTTTTGCTGTCCGAAACTGTAGCCAATGAATCTAAAATAAGGACTAAGCTAATGTGTGTAAATTATAGGAATAGACTAAGGTGCTGTGAGAAAACTGAAAAAGTTTATGAACCTCTTGAATAATTTTTTTTTCAAACTTTTGAGTCGTGTCACTATTGCCGTCAGTGAATGATGTGATTTTTTTAATTCGTTAATTTTTGCCAACAGCAAAAATGAGATATTCATCGCATAGTTAATCCATGGTAGTTGATTTTTTATACGAAGACCATGCGTTTAAGTATGTAAATCAGAGGTCAGCAGCGAAAAAGTATAAATCAAAATGTATCGACAAGTTTAAATTTAAATTTCCTGGGAAAAAATGTAACTATACTTCCCTAACTTGAATACTTCAAAAACTCGTTGGAAGCATTTCAATTTTCAAGTAATTAATAATGAAAAAGTAAATAAAAAACATAATAAAAGTAATATTTATTGAAATTTCAATTTCAAAAATTAAATTGTATAAAAATTGTGAAGTATGTTCCAATTTTTGCCACGGTTCTAGAACTTTTGTAAGATCAAGTAAAATCAAGTTTTGTACGCTAAAAACTTGCTTTTACTTCTGTTACAAGTCTTGTATCACTTTTGTTTTGGTCACCTTAAATAGGACCACAGTTTATAAATAAGCACATAGTATTTATAAATGGAAACATTGTTAATTTAAGATGCAGTTTTTGTGTGCAGGGACAGCAGTTTTAAAAAGGGAGAGAAATGAAGATACACTTTTGAAAATTACAACACATAATTACTGAATTCACGAATGTTTGTTTACCTTGTGCTTGAGCAATCCCGTACACATCTCCTCCCCCTAAATATTTTATACTAAAAACTACTTTTTGAAATAGTTAAAATAATTTCAGTCCCTTATTGAGTCATAACTGCCCGGAAAAAATGCACTTCAAGTAGAGACCAAAATTACAAACAGTAGTTTTGACCCAACAGATAAAAAACTGTTCAATTTCTTTAACGTAACTAGTCATATTTCATAGAAGCATTAGCAATTTTTCGAATAAAAAAATATTACTTACTTGCAATTTCTTGGAAGATAATGCGGGGTGCAAAAATTACATTCAATAAAATCATGCATTTATTATTTAAGACAATAAAGAGCTCCCAAACCCTGGAAGAAAAGTACTTCAATTTAACATTGTTGTTTTGTAGAGAGGAGTATTATTTAAATGCTGGAACCTATTTTGTGGTCAACTAACACCATCAAGTTTTTATTGACTTTTTTTGTACTTGGGACAGCATTCACATACAAACTGGATATAAACGTAAAATGATGTGAATAAGAAAATGTTTAAATAATTTGAAGCAGGGCCGTGACCAAAATTTTGATTAGGGGAGTTTTTGCTAAGAAGACAATAGAAAAGGCAAGGAAAACTCAAACTTTTCCATTAATTTTTATTTTTGTATTTGTTTATTTTATTTTATTATATTTTGACATTATTATTTTTTTAATTTATTTATTTTATTTATTTATTTTTATTTATTTATTTATTTGAGCAATGACGAAGTGATATTTAGTGTCATTTTGTACTTCAGATATCGTGTAGTCTCTTTTTTAGTTTGGCCGCGAAGTCTGCAACATGATGCGTCCCGATGCTCAACCTCCTGAGACGTCCACCGGCCCCTGCTCCTTCAGGTGTTCAGTTCATGCCCTGCACACACACACATATCGCAATTCGTAAATGCGGAAAGCATAATTTGAGCTCAAGATGTCAAAATTGA
Organism: Uloborus plumipes; assembly: GCA_038373865.1. NCBI lineage: Eukaryota > Metazoa > Arthropoda > Arachnida > Araneae > Uloboridae > Uloborus > Uloborus plumipes. The sequence continues at coordinate 7,386 of JAXGGA010007033.1, forward strand.
AATTATTTTTATTATTTATTATTATACTTTTATCCAGTTTCAACAAGGTTTATTTTCTAAATTATTTGTTCATAAGCTTCTCCTTCAAGTTTTGACATCATTATCAATCAACGCTGACTTTTAGTCATCAGTGCTAAAGAGAGAACTTTTCTCTTACTAAGGAATCTGAAAACGTACTGAAGGATACATGATGCTGGTAACCGCTACAATAAAACTAAATACTGCACATGATGCGCTGAGTTTGACAATTTTTCAATAATACTAATTTCATTCTTCAAATGAAATTTGAAAAAAAAGAAACAAATAAAAATAATTTTAATCTTTCAAATACAATAAAAGTGTAGCTTTTTTTTTTTTTTTTGAATAGTTTCGAAAATTTTCGCACGTATTTCGAACCTTAAAAACCTCTCCCTTTCGTACGGCCCTGATTTAACGAGTAGTGATAAGACATTTTCAAACAGAATTATACTATAGGGTCATTCCATAGTGACTAACGTAACATTCAGAGCTGATTTTGTAACTGTGTTTACTTGTAACTTAAAGGATAAAAAATATTTTTTAGTTATGCTGGTGGATTTACAATGTACATGGTATCTATGTATCATTTCTGCTAAGAATTTAAAACAAAATTACTGACAGTAGATATTTTTTCAACCAAAATGGCAGCGTGACTAACGTAACATTTTTGCAACCCTGAAAATGAATGCTCATGTTGTGAGGCAAAAATTTCTCAGTTAAGCAAGTGTTAAAAATTGAATGATATATTTGAAAACTGTGTAAAGTTGGCTTTTAAAAACATAAAACACATTTATTAAATCTTAATTTTTTTTAGTCTTAAGTGTCACTTTTATTCAAGATGGAGTGTGACTAACGTAACGTGACTAACGTAACCATCGAATAATAAGCACACTACAAACTATTTATTATGACTAATCTCAGTGATAATTACAATATTTTTTTAATTTTTTAAACTTCTTATGTTGCATGATTTTTATTTATGTATTTATTCATTTATTTTTTGATACTTTTTTCACTTCGGTATTTTTTTTTTCTTCGGCTGAGGTTGACATTTTCATGGAATGACCCTATATCAATCATAATGTGTATGGATTTGCTTTCATAACACTTTAATAACATAACTAATTTGCTGAAATGAGTGTGTTGGAGACGGATGACAAAAATGACCTTTCACCAAAATGAGACTGACACATATTTTTATTACTCTTTGTGGGTATTTTAAGTAAACATGTCATTAAATGGTGAAAACAAATTAAATGTTTTATGAAAAATATAGCATTAGAACGCAAAAGTCAATAAATTGAAAAAATAACCCATCTTCATGGGTCTTAACTAGAGATGTAAAATTTCCGGAAATTTTGAAGTGATGGAAAAAAACCGTTTTTTTTCCTGTTTTTTTCCGGAAAAATTGGAAAAAAATGAAAAATTGACTTTTTTACAATTAAAAAGAGCGTTTTTTAATAGTTTTGTTTTTCTTGGACTATTTAAAAGGTTAATCATTAAAAATATGTGCAATCAACACATATTAATTTTCCTGCTGGCAGAAATACGCATAATTAGGTAGGTTTTAATAGGAAAAAAATAGCCTTTCTGTTTTATGACTCAAAGCTTTCTTGGTCAAACCCCACAAATGAATCATATCGTCATTTCACTGTTAATATTGGATAAAGTGTGTCTAACCCTTACAATTAAATTTTCTATTTTAGACTGCTTTTTAAACTTAAAATAATAATTAGATACTTTCAAACATCAATAATAGTGTTTGAAAGAAAAATCAGAATGATTTTTCTCCCTTGCAATATAACCTCACTATCTAAAAATGAAAACTATTGAGTTCTGGTTTTTCCCCACCCAATCTAAATCCAAATAAAAATTAAATGACTTTTTTTTAACCTTTCTAATAGAAAACTATAAACTGCGTAATGGTTTCTAAACCTGAACAAAATTTAAACTGGAGTTTCAACTTACTGCACTGCCTTGCTAAGCACAATAGTCGTACCCCAACTTTTCAACAAAACCAGAGTTATTAACCAGAGGTTGCTCTCTGTTTCGTATGTGTTATTAATAAAATGTTTTGTAGTCATTTGTGATTGGAAACTTCTTTTTTTAATCTGATGAATAAAAAGTCATCACAACAAAATATATGGAGGCGCAGCTCTTTAAAATGCAATATCTCAGTTTGAGCTCAATTGCAGATTCTACTATGTGCTTAGCATGCACGGCAATATACATTTAGTTCGCACAGTCAGCGAAAACCTCGTTCTGTGGCTGTTTCAGTGGAGATATGTAATTTTTCAAAAGAAATAATTTATGTACTTTTAATATCAAAAATACACTAATAGTAGGCCAATTATAAAATCTGTTGTGTTTACAAAAGTTGGAATTTAATCAAAATTATTTTTTCACCTAATTGAGCAGTGGTTCACTTATTACAAAATATTAAAATGTGTTTTTAACATAAATTTCTGTACTTATTTACTATTGCTTTAACATTTTCTATTAAAAATCGTGCTGTCCTAGAGTAGAGAACGTAATGTTTATAAAATGGCCAATATTCAAGTATTTCCTTAAAAACTGGATAAATTTTATTTATCTTTTTTTCTGCTTTCCAAGCTGAAAATTATCGGGGAGTATGACCAGAAATTGAACATTTTAGCACTATTTCAGTATCCAAATTTCATAATTATCCTAAAAAACTAGTATTTTGTACACGATTAAAAAAAAATGCTCTTTGATACCTCCAATGTAATTAAATAAGGAAAAAAAACGAAAATAATGGCTAGGGGAGAGTGGTAATGAATGGGCCATGGTGATGATTGAGCCACTAACAAAATATGAAAAAGTATTTGCATGAATTTTTTTTTGATGCCACCAATAGATGTAGCTATTTGTTCTACTAAACTCATCCAATTTTCATTCATTTGCTCTGAGCCATTTTCAAACTAGAGGGGCATGGTCAAGAATCTGACTGAAAAGTAAGTTTTTCCCTTTTTAGTAAAACATTTCCTAGCTAAAATGTACCAAGTATTTCACTGCATACTTATGTATAAGCTAGTCTTTCCATATCTATAAACTAATCTTAAGATGTATTTTGATGTTATCTAAATTCAATATACTCAAAAAACCTAAATGTATTTAAAAAGTATAGGTGGGGCTGAATGGGCCACTATGTCATGGTAATGAATGGGCCACCTAAATATTGTTTTTCTTCCTTTTCTTTGGATTTTCGCATTAATATGAAACACAACTGACTGTCATAGATAAAGATTACTGTCGTCAAAATAGGTTTGTAGTAACTTCTAAACATAATTTGCAGATCTATATTATATTCCTATAGTACAATAGACCTCTGGTCGCAGTGCGTGGCTTGAAAAAGCCACCCTCTCTCCTTCATATTATATTCCTCACAGTACAATTTCATTTTCTTTTTTGGTAACTTAAGTTAGATATTTCTTATTCCCGATGTCTAGTAAATTAAAAAAAAAAAATTTGAATTTTGACAAGAGTTTGAAAATGAAGATGAAGTTTTTGAAAGTGATTTTTAATATTATTTTTGAAATATATAAATTTTGTTAAATCATAGTGTGTATTATCTGTTATTTTTTTATATGAGCGATTCCATACCAAATCACCGAAAAAAAAAAAAAGTTGGTCGCACGACCGACTCGGATTTTTTTTTAATTTGGTACACAGATTGATGGTATAGAGGTATGAAAAAGCCCAAAAGGAAAGTTACCTGCTCCACTTATTTTCTGAGATACATGCCCTCAAAATTTGTCCGCCACGTCAAAATACTCAAAAAGTGATGTTATTTAATCATTTTTTATAAAAAATCGTACTCATGCAAAATAAAAGTGTTAGATATCTATGGAAACTAGTTACTCCAGGCATTCTGAAAAAAAATACTAGAACGTTCATAATGGAAATTGCCAAGGTACAGGGCTCTTTGAAGTTGTCACCACAAAAACTTGATTTTGCCGATTTTGCTAAAATTCAGGCATTTATTACAAAAAAAGGCAAACAAAACCAAAGGTTTTCTCACTTTCTGGTAGTGTACAGGTCCTCCCTGTAAATTGCTACGCAATAAATTTTTTGGATTTCTCATTCCTTCTTGGAAATATTTTAGCTTAAAAATAAGCCGTAAGGCAAAAAATGCGTTTTTGGCCATCTTGGCAGCCATTTTTCTCATAAAGGGGGAGCAGTAGAAACTTTAATTTTTTTTTTAAACAAGCCACTGATATGTTAGCTATTCAGAGGAAAAGAGTTTACTTTTGGTTATTTCTCCCATTAAGAGATATCCTGCTGACAGTATATGCATGTTTTTCGCGACGACCATATGCTTTTGTTCCCCCTCTCATGGACTTAAAATTAATTAAACCAAAAAATAATGATATATTTATTATTAGCTGTATTATCTACCCAATATTTCATGAAATTTAATTTATTAAATCATTGAACAATAAATTAGATAATTGATGAATAAAAGAAAAAGTATTTCTCTGATACCTGAGCATTATGCATTCATAATTATAAAGCACTAAATACTTTCTTGAGAAATTAATTAACATAAATGAGCTCTAAATATTTATATTATAAGCAATACCCAATCTTGTGATTGGGATACCCCTGTTTTTAATTGGAGAATTTCTTGAATATCACATGAATATCAGGAAAATAAATGAGGTCTTTTCGTTTGATGTAGGATAATTTATGACAAATTTTATTTGATGGGCTACTAACTGAGCATGGTGATAAAGAGCTATTAATTTCAACATCGAATTCCATTTTACCTTATTAACAGTTAAATATTTACAAAATAATTAAATAAATAATTTAATATAAAGCCATGCTTAAAGAATTAAAATTAGTGCAACTAATTTATTCCCATACTGATCTTTACAAAATTGACATCCGTTGAGCACTGATAAGAACTGACAAGAAAAAGTTTACTCACTAAAATATTAGTTCACAGATACTATAAAGCATACATTCTATTTTCCACAAAATAATACTGCAACAAAGAACAAGGGTATCCTCCTGTTTATAGCCATCAATCAGGAACATCCAATCACAAGATTGGGTATTGCCTATGAGATAAATATTCGAAGCTCCTTTATTTTAATTGATTTTTCAAGAAATTCTTTTGTACCTACCCCTTTATACCCTTGTTCTTTGTTGCAGTATTATTTTGTAGAAAATAGAATGTACGCTTTATAGTATATGTGAACTAGTATTTTAATGAGTAAACTTATTCTTGTCAGTTCTTATCAGTGCTCAACACATGTCAGTTTTGTAAAGATCAGTATGGGAATAAATTAGTTGCACTAATTTTAATTCTTCAAGCATGGCTTTATATTAAATTGTTTATTTAATTATTTTATAAATATTTAACTGTTAATAAGGTAAAATGGAATTCGATGCTGAAATTAATAGCTCTTTATCACCATGCTCAGTTAGTAGCCCATCAAAAGAAATTTGTCATAAAGTATCCTACATCAAACGAAAAGACCTCATTTATTTTCCTGAAATTCATGTGATATTCAAGAAATTCTTCAATTAAAAACAGGAGTATCCCAATCACAAGATTGGGTATTGCTTATAATATAACTATTTAGAGCTCATTTATGTTAATTAATTTCTCAAAAAGTATTTAGTGCTTTATAATTATGAATGCATAATGCTCAGGCATCAGAGAAATACTTTTTCTTGTTTTCATCAATTATCTAATATATTGTTCAATGATTTAATAAATTAAATTTCTTTACATATTGAGTAGATAATACAGCTAATAATAAATATGTAATTATTTTTTGGTTTAATTAATTTTAAGTCCATGAGAGGGGGAGCAAAAGCATATGGTCGTCGCGAAAAACATGCATATACTGTCAGCAGGATATCTCTTAATGGGAGAAATAACCAAAAGTAAACTCTTTTCCTGTGAATAGCTAACATATCAGTGGCTTGTTTTAAAAAAAAATTAAAGTTTCTACTGCTCCCCCTTTATGAGAAAAATGGCTGCCAAGATGGCCAAAAACGCATTTTTTGCCTTATGGCTTATTTTTATGCTAAAATATTCCCAAGAAGGAGTGAGAAACCCAAAAAATTTATTGCGTAGCAATTTACAGAGAGGACCTGTACACTACCAGAAAGTGAGAAAACCTTTGGTTTTGTTTGCCTTTTTTTGTAATAAATGCCTGAATTTTAGCAAAATCTGCAAAATCAAGTTTTTGTGGTGACAACTTCAAAGAGCCCTGTACCTTGGCAATTTTCATTATGAACGTTCTAGTATTTTTTTTCAGAATGCCTGGAGTAACTAGTTTCCATAGATATCTAACACTTTTATTTTGCATGAGTACGTTTTTTTATAAAAAATGATTAAATAACATCACTTTTTTAGTATTTTGACGTGGCGGACAAACTTTGAGGGCATGTATCTCAGAAAATAAGTGGAGCAGGTGACTTTCCTTTTGGGCTTTTTCATACCTCTATACCATCAATCTGTGTACCAAATTAAAAAAAAATCCGAGTCGGTCGTGCGACCCCCATTCGGTGATTTGGTATGGAATCGCTCATATATATGTGATGTTATTTATTTCTTACAATCTCATTGTTTAGTCATTTTTCTGCTACAATTGGTATGCATCAGTTTTATTTTAATTGCATCAGTTTTGATGTTTATATAATTTTAAATCAGTATGATTTTGTATCATCATGTCAAATGCCACATTTAATTTGTCATATTCAGCAAATAAAAGATTAAATCCACATGTTTTCATTGAATTCATTTAGTGGCCCATTCATTACCTTCGATGGCCCATTCAACCCCATAGGTGGGGTTGTATGGGCCAAATTTCAAAATTTTTATATTCTATTATAATTCATTATAGACAGGTGCTAATCCAACTTTTATGACTTTTTTAGATAGCCAGATAAGTAAAGTAACTAAAACACCAATTTCGAGTTAAAACAAAGTGTTAGAAAAAATTACAAAAATTCAAAACCAAAAAGTGGCCCATTCATTACCACTCTCCCCTATATGCTTTTGCATCAAGATGTTTAGGGGATTTAAACGAAAAAACAAAAATGCAGGATTCAATAAATTAACGCTTCTAATAATTATACAAACAAAAGATTTTCTAGTCATTTCTTTCTTAAAAATTAAATGAAAAAATTCAATTTTTCCGGAATGGAAATAAACCTCCTCGGAAAAAAACGGAAAAAAAACGGTTTTTTCCGAAAATTTCCGGTTTTTTTCCGACCATTTTCATCTCTAGTCTTAACCCATCTTCTTCAAAAATTAAGATTTAAAACAAAAAGAAAGAAAGAAAATAGACATTAGTGACAAAAATAGTCGACATTCTACGACATTGAATTTCAATCATGCAATATTTAAATTCATTACGTCAGACAATGTTTGGAAAAATTTTCCTCCTTACGTCGTTATGGTTGAATTGCCGTCACGACCGAACGATTTTAAAAAGGTTAATCATTTTTATTTCCTTTGGAGAAAATTATTGTTTTCATCTTCGATTATTCATTTCATCAAGTCAAATACTTACAAATCCAGTTATAAGAAATAAATTGGGTGCAAAGGAAAATAATTTAGATTTTTGAAACAGTTTTTCCTTTTTATAGAAAAACCTGTCTCTCTCTAATTTCAGTGATTCACCGAGGCAAACAGACTTCTGGATCTGCAGGAAGAATCCAACCGTGCTTACGTAATGCTTCTCGTTTATTTACCTTTCCAAGTTTTATAATCTTGAGACAATCTTTACATTGTATAGTAGGGTGGAACGAAAAAAATAAAGTTTTTATTTTCAATTAGCCTTAGTGCGGAAAAGTTGCCTTTTCGTGTAAATAAGGTATAAATAAAGTATGAAAAATATTGACGCACGTCTTGAGGTGCAGCAAGTAGCATAAAGTATTGTAAAAATGCAATTTTTGCTCTATTTTCAAGTTTTTTTCAAAAATTGTTATACTCATCTTTTTTCTTTTAATGCGACCAAAAAAGTAACTATTACGCCAAAAAAGCCACATAATATTCTTTTTTAATGTTTGGATGATTTTTTGAAGTGCCACAAAAAGGATGAAGTTTTGCAAAAACGCACTTTTTGATGATGGCACTGGCTTCTGGGAGCATAAGACGTAGCAGTAGCGGATGTTTGGAGGAGGCGTTAATGGGTAGCAGTGATTTGTGGTGAGTAGGGGCCAAGCTCAGATCAGGTGTCAAAACCTGTGTCGAATTCACTTTTGTCCGCGTCTAACATGTAAGAGAGTAACGTAAAATATCGATAGTTGGTGAGCGATTTCAGCGTTGTGAGCTAAAACAGCTCAGTCTAAGCAAGTGCAGACGAGACATCTGTAAGAACGTCCTATTTTTGGACCTTTGTGATATGAGTGAAGTTTTACTACCTACTTAGGAAGGATTCAAATTCACGAAAGGTCACTGTTTTATTAGGCACAACCTCAAAAATTGGTCAAGTCAACCTGGAAAGGATCCTTGTGTGAGTAAAATATCTGAAACTTAAGTTTCTAAAATTGAACAAATTTGGTCAAAAGTTTCTATTCTAGTTATTTCTTACCAAAGAATTTGAGCAACGATAAAAAATTAAAAGAATAAAAAGAACTGATTCGATCCTCGTTAAATTTAGAGAAGAATCTAAACGTTTATTTCTTGTTGCTGCCTACAGGAGACTACAAGAGAAAAAACTTTTATACTTGCAGTTTGTATGAAAGAAACAAGAAGTTCTGTCAAGAACTAAACGAGCCTACTTTCCCGTACATCGACATCGGCATTCTAGCATCTGATCATTATTCTCTTGATTACCTAAGACTAAAAATTATGTCAAACATACCTTTTTAGCACTTGAAGCTGATTTCTAAAAGCAAAATATACCTCTCTCATCAGATGAAATAGACACATAAAAAGTAAATAAATGAATAAATAAAGTTTTGTCGCACCTTTTAAAGAATGTAACTGTTACAGTTCTTCCGTAGAAAAATTCCTCAATTGTTTTCAAAAAAAAATTAAAAGTACAAAGTACATCAAAACACATTTTATCAAAGAAAGAAAAAAAAAAGAAAAAAAAAAACTCGTCCGTTGATAAAATGTCTCGAATTTCACTTTTAATCCGTTGCCAGTTGTTAAATATAAATAAAGAATAAAATGCCCTAGTGAATGAAACATTTTTGTTACAAAAAAAATCGTCTGCCAAAAATAATAATAATAATAATAAATTCAATAAAACAAATGAATAAATAAACAAAAAATCGTCTGCACAGTCAGTCATATTTTTTCGGACTGTTTACTCAAAAGTTATTAGGGGTGACAGCTTGCTTGAGCGGTTCAATGTTGAAGGAAAAATTGTTCAAATCGGAAATGTAAATACGGGAATGAAGTATCCTTGAAAAGTTCTTTCCAACAAAAAAAAGTTTGTTCAAATCGGACTGTTCATTAAAAAGTTAGTATCGCGGGACCGGTTATTTGAACGGCTCAAAGTTGAACCAAAAATTGTTCAAATCAAAAAATCAAATATGGGAATGAGCTGTACTCGCCGAGATCTTTCCAACAAAAAAAAGTTTGTCCAAATCGGAATGTTCATTCAAAAGTTATTAGAGGGGGACAGACAGACCGACCGACCGACCGACAGACCGACCGACACACAAATTCCCCATCTCAATACCCTACTTTCAAATTTTTAATTTTTCGATATTCATTTTACCTCTTTATTTTTTTAACTTGGCGATATTTTTTGGACTTGGCGATATTTTTTTTAACTTGGCGATATTTTTTGGACTTGGCGATATTTTTTCGATGCATTAAGCTACTTTTAATACTTTTTTCGTCTTTCTTTTATTTTTAACGGGAAAGTAGGCTAAAAAAGATGCCAGATTTAGAACAAAAGTCTCTAAAGCAATTGAAAGCATCCTTCCTCATTTAGAGAACATACATGACTTAAGTACACATCAGAAATATTTATTAAGTGTATCGTTATATCAAGTGGGACCTTACTAGATTTATCTTCAAAAAACCTGGAAAACTTGCTCACTTTAAGTGACTTACATTTGCAAGGAGCCATACTTTAACTGTACGTAGTAAATACAAATCAAACTGAAAACCTCACGATTATCTGTCTCAGTACTTTGTTAAAGTGTATGCGCTTATGTGGTTTAACATGAAGTTAAAATCTTCTTGTACTTGTGCACCCTTTTACACTTATCTATTAAATATCTCTAATCTGTACTTAAGTTATATATGTTCTCTAAAAAAGGAAAGTTGTTTTCAACTGCTTTAGAAACTCTTGTTCTAAGACTGGCACCTTCTTTTCCTTCATACAAACTGCAAGTATCAAAGTTTTTTTCTATTGTAGTCTCTTGTAGTCAGCAACAAGAAATAAATGTTTAGATTCTTCTCTAAATTTAACAAGGATCGAGTCAGTTCTTTTTCTTCTACAAGACTTCTTAGTAAACTCCTGTATTTGTCATGATAAAATTTTATCGTTGCTCAAATTTTTTGGTTAGAAGCAACTAGAATATAAACTCTTGAGGAAGTTTGTCCCATTTTTTAATCTGAAGTCTCAAATATTTTACTCACAGAAGAATCCTTTCCAGGTTGACTTGACCAATTTTTGATGTTGTGCCTAATGAAGCAGTGACATTTCATTACATCTTCGTAAGTAGGTAGAAAAACTTCACTTAAATCACTAAAGTTTCCAAAAATAGGACTTTCTGACAGTTGTCAATTCCGCACTTGCTTTGACTGAGCCATTTTAGCTCACAACACTGAAATAGCTCACCAACTATCGATATTTTACGTTACTGTTACATGATATACGCTAACAAAAGTGAATTCGTCAAAGGTATTGACACCTGATTTGATTGGCCCCTACTCACACATATCACTGCTACCCATTAACGCCCCCTCTAAACATCCGCTACTGCTACGTCTTATGCTCCCAGATGCTAGTGCCATCAGCAAAAAGTGTGTTTTTGCAAAACTTCATCCTTCTTGTGGCACCTTGAGAAATCATCCAAACATTAAAAAAGAATATTATGTGGGCCGTTTTGGTGTAATAGTTACTTTTTTGACCGCATTTAAAGAAAAGATGAGTATAACAATTTATGAAAAAAACTTGAAACTACAGCGAAAATTGCATTTTCTCAATATTTTATCCTACTTGCGGCACCTCAAGGCGTGCTTCAATATTTTTCATATTTTTTGTATATCTTATTTACATGAAAAGGCAACTTTTCCGTACTAAGGCAAATTGAAAATCAAAACTTTAGTTTTTTCGTTCCACCCTATTGTATAGTCGTTGCATTTAATTGCAATTGAATGCATGTTCAGTAAAAGCTCTTTATTTTCAACATAAGATGTACTTTTTCAAAATCGATCCTTTCGTATACAAATTTACAGGTCAGTGATTACAAGTTTGTGACATAAATGATGAAAACTGATTTGCTTGATATTTATTTTCACGCTCGTTGTGAGGGTTATTTTTTTTTCTCAGTGTTACACGCTTACTTTTTATTTTTTCAATTCCGATTTAAAGACTTCGTTTTTCTATATTAGGGAATGAATCAATGCTTAAAATAACATTAATAAGAAACGTTTTCATTATTTTATTACCAAGTAAATTAAGTATTTTATGAAGTTTTTCTGACCCTTCTAATGATTTTTGAGGGACAATTTTAGGCAGCTGGCAACAACAATATTGCGCCCTATCTTTTGGCTTTTATTTCTTGTTTCTAGAAAGTACTTTAATGATTTTTTCCGCAAATACCCGCAAATCTGAATGTTTTCGAGAAGTTTTACATTCAAAACTATCATTAGGAAAAAAAATTCAATTTAAGATCTAAAATCAACAGCCTAGATATTCTTGGTATTGTACATTCCTGCAATTATAACGATGAACAAGTAGTCTGTTTTTTTTTTTTTTAATTTTTTTAGATTGAAGTGTGAGTTAACTGATATATATGTTACAAAAACTTGAGTTTTCAAGAATTGAGTTTGAATTTTTAAGAAGACGGTTTCATGTGATATCACAAATGCAGAAAAACTTTTATAACTTGAGAAATATCTAGCACACTGACAAGTTTTTGATACAGTTTTAAAGCTAAGAAAATGAAATATGTTTTGAAGTAATGAAAAAAAATCAATATTTACTCATGCAATTTCAAATGTCTACATACTCCTTAATATCATCATCGAAATATTTTTCTCTAATATCTAAGTGCGTTTTCGAAATATCAGTGGACTGCTGTGTAGTTATCACTTTCAATTGAAAAAATCTGAAAACATAAAAATGTTATGGTGACATTAAGTCCGGTAAATTTTACAGCGATAAATGTACGTGTGTGTATTTTTTGTTTTGTGGATAACTATTTATCTAAAAAAACAGGAACTTATTGATTTAAAGCTCAGTTTAAGCGTTTCTCTGTATCATTTCGCCCACGCAGAAATCTTTTTGGAAAACTGCAAATTCTGTGGAGTTCTAATTTTTGTACGAAATTGTTCTAGAGCTGCCCTAAAAGAAATTTCGCAAAATGTTGCGTTATCCAATATTTTACTAATTTAACTTTTATGAAATTAAATTAATTTAAAATTTCATTCATCATTCCAAATTAATCGTCGCTTTCCTTCATTAGAATATCACAAGAGTTATGCTTCTCATGAGTTTTTATTGGTTAGTTTTCCTCTACTATAACCTTTTATGTCTGAAAAAGAGGTTCCTTGTAATTTCGAAACATGTATCTGCAATTAGTATCGATATTATGCAATTTTAAAGTCATTTTTGTGATTTTAACTTACTGCTTAGAAGTAAACATTTTATGTTTAATAATGTTCCGAAAAAGTGTGCACATTTTTTATATTTCAGTGTAGATAACTAAACTGACTTGTATTGTAATAAATTTGCTTAAATACACAAATGCTATTCCTTAACTGAAACTCTTCCACACTATCAAATTTGTCACTACAGGCAACCCTAGCAGTATCATCTCATCGGCCAATGATCGGCCATTCATCGAAATCCGATGAAATTCTCATCGACCAAACAGAATCCGAGCAGCAAAATCCGATGCGTTTTGCTCGAAATACGATGACATTTGGAGCAATTTACGAGCAGAACAGTCCCGTGCCGATGAATTTCATCGAGAAACTTGATCGGAAGGATATCGTTTTCCGATGGAATATAGCTCGGCTTATTTTCATCGGGAAAGTTGATCGGAAGGATATCGCTTTCCGATGAAAAGTAGCTCATCGAAAACCGTGCTCGGATACTGATCGGAACGATGTCATCGTGCGTTACGAGATCAGTTTACGAGGAGTTCGGTGATCAGCCGAGCAAAATCCGATGAGTTGTTTCTACTTGGGAAGTGCTTAGTCTGCCTGTGCATGCATTCGGATGCGAATGAAAAAGTTTAGTATACGGAGGCTAGCAGGATGTTTTCAGATGCTTAAATTGATGATTATGTTAAAATTAAACACTGAACCCAACATTTAGAATTAAAGCAAAAAGTGGCTTTTAAAGTCTACCCAAACGAGTACCTATATAAAAGAACATTGCTGTGATTCAGAAAAAGCAGCACACACTTACGTTCTGAGAGTAGTAAAAGCTGATACCAGAAGGAACAGGAAATCAAACGTTTGCATTCCTGTTGACCGAATGACAGCATTCTTGTCGTTTTTGCTTCACATGAGATTGACAAGTAAACTAATTTACTCCTGAATTAAAAACTTCTCAATCTATCTTTCTATTTATAATATTTTATTCATTACGTATTACGGTGCATCATGTATTCACTTGCCATCAGTTACAAGTAATAAACAAATTTCTAGTGGCTGAGAAAAGCATTCGTTCCTACCTATGAAATCAAAATAAGTTATTATGTTTTTTAATCAGTAATACTTGAGCTTTAACTACTCGAATAGAAAAATGCACCAAACTCACTCAGGGACCAAGTGGAGCCTACTATATTTATAATTATCTCATACTGGTAGGTAAAAAGTTTTTTTTTTCCTTCCTTAATTTTTCATGGAGAAAAGAAATAATTTTTGCCATCTCCTAATTATTGCCGAAGCATGAATTTCAAAATTTGCAAAAACTAGAAAAATTGCTACTTAAAAACAAGCTTAAAAATGACCCCCCCCCCCCCCATATTTTGTTTCTTTTTATAAAGCCAACATGTGAGGGAAGAGGGGAGGGGGAGGGGGGTGGTGCTGCTCATTAATCCTTTAATTTTTACCGTAAACTGCTCCATATGTGATCTACATCTCTTGTTAGCGGCATTTTATGTTAACCCATTAAGCTCATTTTTATGAGATAAGTCTTGCATAAAAAAAACCGCTCACCTGCTTCTCTCACCTTTTAAGACAAAGCACGCAATACATTTACAACTTTATTCTATACATCGAAGTCACTTTGAGTAGATTATGGTACTGGAAGACTTAAGAGTCAACTCCCCAAACCCCCCTCCAAAAAAAAAAAAAAAACTCTTGAACTCTTCCTGGCACCATTCTACAAATCCTAATATGAAGTTTATATATGATGCTTCATAAATCAACTCAAAATTTTTCTAAAATTAAAGGCCTTTAAACGCAATATTAGGCTCTCTTTAGTCCTGTAATAAAAGTTCATGACTTCACTTTTAGATTCCCGCTGTACTGGAATCTCGCTGTACTTGGACTCGTTGACTGCTCAGTGCACGTCAAAAAAAAAAGAAAGATTATTTTAAGTATAAAATTTTGAAGAAATAAAATAACTTTTCAAATTTGTTTTAAAGGGGCTAATAAGCTCTCAAGGGTGGCTTAGCAAACTTAAGCCACCCCTTAAGTTCGACCATGCTTCTGTGCCTAAATTCACATATAGATGCACTTTCGAGTGTAGATTTTCTTTTCGTTTTTGTTAAATATTTAATACTTCTTACTCAGCAAAGTCGATCTCTAAAACAAATTACTTTGCTTTATATTTTTGCTCCACTCTAGTTTCTGAAATTCTTTCCTCTTTCTCTTGTTAATGAATTTCAGTAAAATATCATGCCGTACGCCGCCAGGTGTAGACACAATTTTCAAGGACAGCAAAGCGCTAAAATCTGAAAATCCCTCACCAGGGGGCACAATAAAAAAATAATAATGTCTTGCAAAAACGAAAACGGTAAAAGAATCTTTTCATACAAAGTTGTTATCTCTCGTCGAATTCCTCCATAAACTTGAAAAACAGCTCTTTAAATAAATGGGTGAAAACTCATTTCCATGAGCTATAAATGTGTCTGCCACACAAGCTCTTCATCTCAGCCGAGTTCATCAGTATGCTGGGAAAAGAAACGAAGACTGAAGATCTTTCTCTATACGTGGCGTCCTCATTAGACAGCGTAAGAGATGGCTTTTGATCGAAGAACTTGATTATCTAGGATCCTGTCCAGTGTATTCGTCTCAAGACACTTTCTCAGGAGATTTCTTTTCTTTCTCCTTCTTTAAACATATTAATGTATTTTGGTGAAGATTTAAAGTGTCCATAATACAGAGTAAGTACAGTATAGCTCTGATAAAAAGACGCTTAACTCTTTACCATAGAAGAGTTCGTTTCTGCTTGGATTGTAGAGGGAGGAATTCGTACATCGGGCAATAATGTCATTGACAAGGAAAACCGACGTTCTTCACCCCAATTTTTCAAATTGAATTGTGTAGCCATTCATCAGAATTCCAGTTAAGATTCAAACTTTACAGAGTTGCTTCCCAGCTGCCAACATGCAACAGGTCTTGGGATGATTGTCATGTGGCAACCCATCATGCCTTTTCGGGGACTCAAATTATTCTTTGCTGAATTTGTGGGGAGAAATGTTTTGTGCTACTCAATTTGGTGTAACTAACCCATTAAGAGCCTGTGATCACCAGCAAAGTATCGCGCCAAAGGGGAAACCAAGAACTGCCACGTGGCAATGAAGAACGTAATAAGTCTTTTCTCGGGATTTCAAAAATTAATAATCTCGCTATTTATAGTTCTTCAGAGGGTAGAAACCGGTACACGGTCTTGCTGATGTCACACGCACATAAGAAGAATTTCTGATAAACTGGCACTCTGACAGTAAAAAACTGGCACTCGGATAGCACCACCATACAATATTACACTAATGTAACAGTATATTGTAGGAGTATTGCGAAATGCATCGAGAGCTATACACAACCGGGGATATACCTAATCCACAGAAGAAACATTCCTGTAGACTGTGATCCACATGAATATGAGATACACATGGGCGCCCATTCTCACAGTCTGAGAGCTAGCAACGTTTTTGAATGACAATTTTAAGACGTCTGGCTCTTTAATATATATTTCCCTATGCTCTTCCAAGCAGCATGAGGGGTGTCTGGCAGCTGAGAGTGGTTGCGTTTTTTACTGCGCATCACATCTTTGCTGGTAAAAGTAGTAATTTTTTAACCATTTTGGGGCAATTAGAAACTTAAACCTGTCGTAAGTATGACATGTAATACATCGAAGGAAACCTCTATTTCTTGAATAAAAATTATTTAAATTTTTATTCTACTATAATTAGAAAAGAAGTTGCATGTAAAAAATTTCTTTTTATTTTTATTTTTTTAATTTATTTATTTATTTATTTATTTATTTATTCTTTTTTTAACAGCTCTGCATTTTGTACAATTTTTGAAATAGAAATCTAGAACTTGGCAGGATTACTTATCTTGTCATATGCGTCCCTCACATCAACTTTTGTTAAAATCGGAAATGGTGGGGCCAAAAGTCCCCCCCCCCCTGAATGATTTGACATGGCATTGCTCAAAAATGATTTAAAAATCACTATTTTTTCCAATACAAGTGTGAAGCGCAGTAAAAAACGCAACCACTCTGGGTCTCCAGGCATGCTGCTTAGGAGAACATAGGGAAAGATATATTAAAGAGCCAGACGTCTTAAAATTGTTTTATCGACGTTGCTAGCTCTTAGACTACCAAGGGTATATCAATAAAAAAGAAAATTGGTCATGGCAACTGGAGAAGCATTATTTTCGTAACATGAATCAGCAAGACGGAGCTCAAAAGTAGGAGAGCTATTGCTATGAGGAAAATGACTGAATATGACTCCTGGGATCATATTCAGTTTATTAGTTTTTTTAGTTTTAGCCTCCAATTCCGACACCTTTATCCCAAAATCAATCCGACTCCACGACTCCGACTCTGCAGTCCTGTTGACTCAGAGGGAAAATGACCAACTCGATGCTCATTCATGTACCTTTAAAGCCTCTGACTCCCGATTTCCACTCCTTTAGACCAGAATCTGCATATCTTGCTCTGATGTAGACCTGATGAGAGCGTCTTAACCCTAGACAATGATCTGAAATAAATTAGTAGTCTCCGGCTACACAATAAGTTACACTAACCAGTAAATTTATTCATTGTCAGTCATCGTTTAGTTTTACGAAATCTTCACGTGAATATACTGGAAACAGCAAGTTTATGTTCTATTTTTAATTCATTTGTATGCAGACAAAGCTATGTAGAGAGTTTAACACTTTCGTTCGTACTGATTATTACCCACGTAATAGGCAAACATGTGAAGGAATTTAGTAGTTGAGTGAGATAATTTAAAGCTGTACCTTGATTAATATGACTGCAACGGTATTTTTATATATCTAAGAGAGTGGCACACAAACCAAAAATGGCCACTTCCTTTCGCTGCATGCCTGTCTTAGAATACGTGATGGTGTTTATCTTAAAGAAAAATACGAGCGCGTTTTTAACGCTTGATACGTTTTATGAGTTCTTATAAAACTAAATCTTAGAATATGGCAGACATTTTAGAATTTATTATTATTCATTTCAAAAATTACTAGTGGCAAATAGCACTGGACGTCTCTCTGATATCACTCATGGCAACTCAATTGCGATTCATCTCAAAAAAAAATTTTTTTTTTTTTGAAAAAATCAATGGTTCAGACAACATTTAACTATTTACTTTATTTATTTTTAATTTTTGTACAAAAGCAAGAGAAAAAAGAAAAGAAAAGAAAAAAAAAAGATCTTACCTATGTTGAGCTGATTTCTGTAATTTGCATGAATATTACGTAGTTAAATTTAGATGATGTGTCACCATTGATCATATCGTTTGTACTACACCACCAAGGACGGATCTAGAAATGCTACAAGGGAGGGACAATTCTTCTCCATACGTATCCTTTACTATACGGGTGATTTTCAAAATTTGCTTACATTTGCGGTCCGGAGGTTAAAAAGACGATTTTGAAGCATAACTTATGTTTTAAATTCAATGCGAACAATTATTTTCTGCAAGAAATACCCCCAAAAAAATCTATCACTCAAAAAATTATTTAAATTTATTTGTTTATTTTTATATAAGTCTTTAAAAATGAGAATCATGGCTAAAACGCTTGTCCATTTCCAATTTTCGCAAGTTCAACTACTTTTTCTATGTACTTAATTGTATAAAAAAGTATATAAAACAAATTATTTTTATATATTGACTATTAGTACATGATATTCATAATAAATATTGACAATAGTATATTTTTTTCATTGAGAAATGTATGAATATATTTTGTCCGGCAGTTCTTGTCAAGTCAGTTACCCTAAGATTATCTTAGCTAAAAAATGTATTTATTGCTGTCAAAAGATGGTAACACGTATTCAGTTAACTTAACAAACTAGCGACGTAACTATTTCGTACCATTTTGTTTTCCTGAGTCGAGAGGTATTGCTGTGCGCGTTTCGCACAAGATTTCTTTCAGGTGCGTATTTTTATTCTTTGTCAAGTCTGTTACCAAAGATTTCAGTATTAATTTTTACCTTTTCTGAACTTTTACCCCGAAATATTATTTATTATACAACTCTAAGAAAATGCATATGGTTGTTCAATTTTCAAATTTGACAACCTAGCCATAATTTGACATTTTGGTTGAAATGTCAAGTCCGTTACTGGTCAAATCCGTTACCAAATGTCAAATCCGTTACCATACAGTTTTTTATCCTTATTTTAATAATCACAAACATCGTTTTAAGCTTCAGGGACCCCAATAATTTCAAATGAAGTTGGTTCTAGGCGCTATGATATAGTTTAAAAGTGAGATTTCATATTGATTTTGTATGGTATTGGACGACAATTTGTCTAGCAACTTAAAGTTTCACGACAGCATTTGAATACTTAATTATGCATCAAAGTGTACAACCAATTACTTTTTCACACCCCTAAAATATGTGACAAAACATCTGTTAGTGATTCTAAAAGAAAATAGCAAGTTAAAAAAATTACTTAAAAATTCTGAAATGTAAGCATATGGTGAAAATGACCCATACACACATTAATTTGCAAATGTTGACCTCATATGCTTTGGACTTCAATTGTGAAACGTATTCAGAGAAGAGCACTAAACCTCCTTTCTACTAGCATCAAAAATGGTCTAAAAATGTTTTTTTTTTTTGAACTTCAATACTGAAAATTTACCAGTGGCGAGTCCCTCAAGGAAGAGGCGATCGCTCCCACCGCCCCTCCCTTGTATTCTTCACTGTCCTGTGACAGTATATTGGCAAGAAAAATCATCAAATTTAAGTATTAAAATAAAAAGCTCACGTCTTTTTCAAAGTTTCAAAGTAACAAACGCTAAATTTTAAAATTTTCAATTTAAGAATTTTTTTACCAAAGTTAACTTTTGTCAGCTTAACACTTCGAAAACTATATTTTTAAGTAATATATAAATTTCATACACGTAACTATCATAATTTAAGCAGCTAAAATGAAACATAGCAACTGAAAGATATCATCAAGTCTGTTTTCAACAAGATTAAATTAGCACCCAAAGGGAGAGTGAAAACTTTTTCCGTTCTTGGAACAAGGAAAGTTTACTTTTTGCAAATGATATCTTCCCAATTAAAATTCTGCTGCATAATTCATACTGATATTTTTAGCATTTTTATACGAAAAAGGTATATTTATGTTTTATTTCAAAGTTTTATAACAAAATCTTCTTTCCTCATCTAAATGGTCATTACAGTTCGATGTCATAAAAAGATAAAAATCTTGGTCTTTTTATAAGATTTCTAGGTGTGTTTTGGAGAATTTCCTTTAAAACATATTTAATTCACACTTAGAGAAAACATGACCTGAAAGTGGAGGACGATCGAGCGTACGAAAAGAGTGCTCAATTAAATTGCAAACATTTTTACTATCTTGTGAATATTCACTGTTTCTTCATTTAAATACAGTTTACTAATAAAATCGCACTTAACTAATTATAGCCTCTAATACTTTTGTACTTGAAATGTAACAATGCATCATTCTGTAGTCAAGATTAACTGTAAGGTTTGTAAATATTAATGCATGCCATTCTCCTTTACAAGGGCAGACAACTGTGGTGAGCGGTTTCCGAACCGTACAATGTGGAATACAATACATGCTGCCCTGCTTTCCGATACACCATGCTTTACTTTAACCGATCTTTATATTACTGTAGTACATTTTCGGGTGTAATTAACGTTATGAACTTTTCTTTTCCTTAACAACAATGATCTTCCAGATAATTTGTTTTAGGCATTAGCGGATAGTTAAGTGCTGGTACCAAAACCACAACACAGGAGGAGGCAAATTCATTAAGTAAAGCACATTGTACCTCACGTCAATTTACAGCTGAAAGAGCTTGGCACTAGCAGTGTAAAACCGTCATTATTTACTTTGAATAAAATCTCTTATTTAAAAATTTAGCCAGATGATAGCAAAGTAAATACTTTAGAAAACGGCAGTACTCCAAGCCTTCAATGATAATAGAGAAGCAAATAAATCAAATTTCGAGAAAATATTTTTTAAATGCAAACACGTTAACAAAAATGTGATGAATTTAACTTTTAATCAAGTGACAGCTCATCCGATATCAGTGAAGATTTAAATTTTAATCAGCATCAAGTTCTCTACAGAAAAATCATTTAGTTTCTTTTCGTTCTTACTTAGTAGGGGAGTGCGGAGCAAAATGAAATAGTCAAGGTAAATTACTTTTTTCGAAAATTTCGGAAGTAAATTTGTACCTTCCAAAAAAGGCGGAAGATTTGTTTTTCTTTAATCCTGTTAAACTCATTGTAATTTCCATAAAAACTTATTTTGATGATAACTATATACCCGATAAGCTTACACTATAAGCTATGTCTTATTCAGGCCTTGATTGCCGCATGGGCCAACTGAGCTCAGGCCCGAACCAGGCGCGGATCCAGAGGGGGGGTCATGGGGGTCATGACCCCTCCCTTAACCGACCAAATGTAGCAAAAAATTGCATTTTTGGGACTTATTTTACGAAAAAACTGCCAAAACCCCCCATTTTTGCACAAAAATTGCACTTTGACCCCCCCCTTTCCGAAAATGACCCCCTCCTTAACCAGAAGCTGGATCCGCCCTTGCGAAGGACCCTATACCGAAGGGGGTCCCAAAATGGAGTCTTTGTTTTACTAAAAAATATTAACCGATTTTTTTTTTAACTGACTTTGTGTTTTTAACTTTTTTTCAAACGATAACAGGAGTAACCACACAAAGAAAAATAACTATTCATTTTCTTAATAAAATGCACTACTAAGTGATATGAATGAATTACTTTACGAACAAAAGTTTCTGGTGATATGATGTTGGTAATTAGTTAACACGTTCAATGCTGACCTCATGACAATGGTAACCACCATCGGGCTGAAAAATTTTTTGTTGTCTAACTTACCAATTCCACTCCATTTTTAATGTAGATAAAGGAAAAAAAATTAAAAATTGTTTTTTAAATATTCAATTGTGAAAATTTAAAGTTCTCCCCCAAGAGGACAGCCGCCCGCTACGTGAACCTGTTGCCGTCCTTTCAAGAGTTCATGCGCTCCCAACGTGTTAAACGTCATATTGAAAACACTGGAATTTTGAATTATCAGATCGGTAGACGCCATGTTATAATTCTTAGTAAAATAAAAATAAAAACTGCTTAAACTATCACGATAGCGCCTTGTGGTATTGATGGCTCGCTGTGTAAAAAGAGGAGGGCTTTCATGAAGTCATCAAAACTTCATTAAAGCTAAATACTCGCTCGATTGTAACATACATTACCGAAAAAACTGATTTTCGACACAATTCAGGACCAAAGCAAGCGAGCTGTTTTGGTCCAGAACAAGAGTTGGCCCAAAAAGTCATACAAGGACTGAAAATTCGGGACTGGACGATTGACGTACGGTCACATTACTTTTTTTTTAAATTTAATAGTGAGTTTTAAATTACTGCTTTTAAATTTGTTTCTTAAAATTACCATTTGAACGTATTTCGATTTAACTGACCAGAATAGAGATAGATTTGAATAACATTTACTAAATTTATTCAATTGATGTCAATCGGCGAAAAACCTAATCGCAAAGCAGTATTTGACACCAAACATTTAAAATCATGCGGCTATTTTTGTGATCCGTCCTACTTTAAAATTCGACACAGATTCATTTTCAGCCATTTTAATACAATCTCGCTTATTGTAATTTCGTTTTCGAAGGCTGGAAATAATCAAAACCGTTTCAAAATATAGGTTACTATGTCTCAGCCCTGAAGATCGAAATGGTACAGAATGATTCGAGCAACAGAAACAAATAACTCATCCAAAAACGGCTTTCGTGGGTTTATTCGACCGAAACTATCGCCAAGGTCATTGAAAGATGCTCTTCAACAGTAAAAGAAGAATGAATACCCTCTTAACGAACCAGTCTTTATCATACAACAGTTTGTATGAACTTGACCCGAGAATAAAATCTTCATGCAGATCAAAAATTTTTTTTGAGGAAGGCTTATTTCGTGAATAATGTATAGCACGGTATTTTTATTATGTGAGTTCTAATTCTCCGGTAACTTTTTATAACAGTTTTAAAAATAGAACCTTGGAGTTTTGGTATTGTAAAATTCATTTTATTATTGCCGTTCGGTTAAGTTTATAGACATCATGAAGGAATATTGCTCGATATATATTCATGATGGCATAAAATCTGCTCTTGAATCAAGTTTTGGATTTTTCAATAGGAATAATACCCTTTGTTTTGTTTTTAGTTTTACTGTCAGCTAAAGTAGGAAAAAACAACGTTTTTATGTTTTCGAGAATAATGATTAAAGATTTTTTTCTTTTGAATCAGTTGAAGCAATAAGTAGATGAAGGCTTTTTCTTTGTTTAAGATAGTAAACTTTTTTTCAATAAAGGATCTCTTAAAAATTAAAACAGCAAAAAAAAAAAAAAAAAACTTCGAATCTGTTTTTTTACAAATTTTACATTTTGTTAAAGAAAAGGATTAGTTGTTTTAGTCCTGTAACCTTGTCGCCTAAAAGGAGGTCTCGTATGCCTCAAATCAGGTAGCTCTAATTGTTTGCTAAGTTGTTTAGGATGTTGATCGAATAAAAAATCTAAGTTTGTGACCTCGAGCGCCGAACGCAACCTTGTCATAAATCGAAAAAACCGCGAAATTTTGCCCTTTACTTTAGTTTTTGGCGATTTTTTCCCTAAACGACTGGTTTTCAATAATATTTACATTGGCAGTTTCAAAGTAGACAAAATTTGCTACAATATGAATTCGATATACAATACATAAGAGTTAAAATATAAAAACGAAAAGGGTTGAACAATGATATTTTAATGATAAGGTCTGACATGACTAGTCAAATAAAACGTTTGAAAAAAAAAATACAAAATTTAAGAGGCTATATCTCAAAAACTATTGGTCTAAAAAGATGGTTTTGGATTCACATTGTAGCAAATTTTGCCTACTTTGAAAACTGCTAACGTAAATATTATTGAAAAACCATTTGCTTATAGGGACAAAATCGCTAAAAATTAAAGGGCAAAATTTCGCGTTTTTTTTTCAATTTTTCACAAATTTGCGTTCGGCGCTCCAAGTCACAAACATGGATTGTTTATTCGATCAACATCACGAATAACTTAGCAAAAATTTAGCTCTACCAGAATGGCAAAATAGACTAAAATGCCGGTGCTTGGTATATCAGTACACCTGTAATGAAATTTATGTAATTAGAAGCAGCACAGACAGAAAGGGAACGATAAATGAACTGAAATGTTATTTCTACTACTTCTCTGGTCCGAAAGTGTTGCATCTTATTTTAGTATGATCATGGTGTTGCACAAAAATTAACCACTTGCAAAAGGACAATGCAGCTACGAGATTCATTATTTTAAAACGAAAATAGCAAGCTTTAAGGAAAGAAAACATACAGGAAAAAAAACATTTCCTCCGAGATAGAGCAACACAGATCTTTGCATGCATGAATGGATCTATCCATTGTTCGTTTAATTTTTGGAACCAAACCTGCAACTACTTGTAAAAAGGGCTGTTTTGTGGTTATATGCGTGCATAAAAAATATCTTTATGTCATGTTATCTCAGTTTTATCACGTTTTTGTCGAGTCACTCAGAAAAGATCGGCAGAGCCACAGGTTGAACGTCTTTGGATCCGGCAATCCTAGAGTTATACTGTTGAATGGATCAGTTACCTTATCATAAATTGCAAGACGGTTTGAGAACAATGATTTTTGACCACATTTAGCTCGTTGACTGCCATGTATGAGATCATTCATAGTTGTTGAAATCGCTGGTGAGAGCCACTAGTGGTTATTTTGTAGTGGTTGAACTTGCAGTCTGAGTACAGATTCGAAAAAAATGTTGTTGTTACATCATTGGATCTCCAAACGTGAGTAGAATCTATTAACATTTTGGCAATTTTGAAGCACACTAGGGACCGAACAACTCCTGATCTAAGACCCCCAGAGGTACTGGCTTTGAATGGCAACTTGAAGGACGTTGTGACAACTACTGGTTTAACGTACACTAGTCAACAATAGTGTACAGAGAGCCCGTCGACCGGCCAATATCGAATCCTCAAACTAGGAGCTTAACTAATCAGGCCACTTAAATCATTTTCTTTCAATCACGTGGTTATTTGTTTTTGTTATTTCAATTGAGGTAGTTGACATTGAAAATGAGTTAAGGGAGCAAAATAAAATTTTACAAAAGAAGGAAAAAACGATTAAGATTCGTTAAAATAACTGATAAAAAAAATACTGATGAATCGTTTCATTTTCAGAAACAACTATTTACAGGCATGGCCGTAACCAGACTTGTATTTCGGGGAGGGTTTTACCAGCACGTCTCTTATGAAATCAATATGATAAATAAAATTTGATTTAATCCGTAAATTCTACTAATTTTTGTTACAATAGATATTTTAAATGAGTGGAGGCTACTTTAAAGGCATTAACATGTGCAAACTTAAAAGAAATTTATCAATAAAATAAAGAGAAAACATGTGTACATTACATAACTTCAATAATGTTAAATATTCAATGTATTTTTAATCACTCTCGTAAAAAGATGCATGTACTCTAGGGTGGAGCTTATTTTCAAAGTATGAAAAATATCCTCTCAACCTCAAATTTGGTTCTTTTTTATGAAAAAAAATTCTGGTAAAATGTTAACGTGATCTAGTAATAAAAGCATGTTTTTTGAAAAGTTCTGAAGAGAGAATTTCGGAGGGGGTTTGAACCCTAGAAATCCACCCCTTAAATACGGCCATGTTTACAGGATAAGTGCGATTCATTGATATGATTTTGGAGTTTTAATGATTACTTATAGCTTTTTACACCTGCAAAGTTTTGTTTTTGTCAATTGAAACCTTTTCAGTATCAGCTCAATTACTTTCCTTTTTTAAGTATATTTTTACAGAAGGTTTTCTTCAAGACAATAAAACTTTAAACACCACGATGTGATTAAGAAGGAAGCTAGATCCTGCGGCTTAAAAACTGTAAACAGCGGGTTAAGAAGTTAAATGCTATTTAGGCCCATTCCATGAAAAAGCCACTATGATGCCCGGCACGTGATATCTTATTTATTTCATTAAGAAAAGTAATAACTTCAATCCTTTGAAGTTATTGCTTTTCTTATTAACGAAAAACTTTCTAAAGAGCGAAAACTTTTAATTGAGAAATCACACCATACTTTTGTGGTTTCTTAAACAACGAAATTTTGTTGATGGTTATACAGCTCGGGTATACCCGAGCACGAGTAGATACATCTGCCCGATTTAAGATGGAAAAGGTACGGCTCCCGGTTTTGCAAAAACCATTAGGGTGGAAGTCCGAATGAGCACAACACACATGCCATAAGACCAATTTATAGGGCAGGTAGACATTCACAACACACACATTCGCACAGAGAAAGGACAAGGAAGAGAAAGTGCATCCATGCCCGAGCCCAGGTTCGAACCAAGGGCAGATTCAGAAAGTTTTCAAAGGAGGGGCGATTGATCTTTGTTTCTTTTTACTATGCATACAGGTTTACAGATACTGATCGCAAAAGTTTTGGACTACAATTTCGAAATACTTGAGGGGGAGAGAATGAAAACTCGCCCCCCAAACTTCATTAAAACTCGTAAAAAATTGCATTTTTAGAGATTTAATGTTGAAAAACTACCGGTGAGAAGTCACCCAAGGGAGAGATCGCCCCCATCGACCCTCTCTTGTATCCGCCCCTGGTTTGAACACGCCCCCCTCCCCCAATTAGATTTGAAATTTTTTTCATCACTCTTTTGGAGTATTTTTAATGAAATGTATGGGCTGTCAGGCGTGGGAAAAAATATCCAATTTTCCAAGAAATGGTCTTATTGAAAGTTCACATGGAATTCCTGTTAAACGACGAAAGTGTTCACTCATTAAAACACACACCGCTCATTAGCAACCACTCTCGCCCGAGAAGCGACGACTGATCCTCGTCATCCTCCCGTTTTATAGCGAGAGCGCAATTAGGAGGAGAGAAAGCGAAACTTCTCTCACTGGAAGAATGTGGGTCGCCGGCCGGGTTGAACGACCCGGCCCCGGGCCCTGCCTTTGTTTTGGGGCCTTATCGGGGCCACCTGGTTACGCGACCAACTCTTTCGCGCTGAGACAGGTGATGGATGGATCGTGGGATGTGTGTTTTGCTAACGAGGCAGCTCCCTCGAATGAATGAATGAACCGCTTCTAATTAATTTGGCGAATTAATCTGCCTAATGATTCGGCGCTTACAAATGCGTTCATGGGATTTTTTTTTCTTTCAATTAAAATCGGTTTCTATAGGTAAGTCTGTCATTCCAACATTTCAAAGGGAGAGATGAAGGAGCAGGTTCGTTGGGTGCAAAATTATTCCGAATTCATCCTTTTTTCCCAGCGCTGCGGAGTCCAAGGGAAAAACGACGGACTTAGACTGATAGCATTTTAGAATCTCCGACTTCAACTCCTTTAGTCTAAAATCAGTACGATTCCAATTTCGCAGCTATGGCCCAAACTTATACTTGGAGGGAAAATGGTCGATTCGGCTTGAAATTTTTAAAGAATTCAACTCCTGATTCCGACTCCTTTACCGCAAAATTAGCTTGTCTCCGATTCCACAGTCCTGCACTCTGACCCACCACCCTCCCGTATCACATCACACCATCAGCACACGCGGTCCTATATCCGCGAAGATATTCTCATTTTTTTTATTTGATCGATCGATCTCTACACTTTTATGTGTGTTTCTGGGTGGTGCACGCGGACACGACAGCCTTCACCAGAAAAAGGAATACGTTAGGCCCCAGAATGAATAAATCTGCTGGGGGAGTAGGGAAACCGAAAGGGGTTATTATTTTTAGCACTCGTTGATGCAAAAAATTGTCATTAAACAGGATGGGACAATTATACTTTAACAGAATAAAATCATTTGGTTTGCTCAAAGCAACCGTACCAATGTCCTGAAAAATGCTTAAACATTGGCGGGGGGGGAGGCGGAGAGAGCTTGCATAAAATTTATGAGAACATACATAGACCTCGACGCTTCCATTGTAAAATGCATATTAGTTTTGAAGATTTCCAGAAGTAGTATTCAAATAATTTAATTTGCTAACGACGTATCTTATGAGGTATATCCGCTATCTGCAGCAAAAATACAAATACTTTGTATTAGATTTATGGAAGTATTTCCCTAAATGTTTATTTCCATTAGTCAACGACGAAAAGAGTCCATGTTGCTTCGGTGGCTAAAAGTTCATAGGAATGTAATTATAAAAGGAATGTTTTGTTGAGTGGTAAGGGTGCAAGCGGACTAAGACCGGAGGAGAGTGACCTGTAGAATCGAGATTGGCATCGGTGTTTAGAGTGACCGATACCAGTGGATAGGGGGGGGTGAGTAGAGTGTGTTGTGAGGTACGCACTCTGCTCTGTTGAAATTTTGCAGTTTGTAGGAAGTATATTGTAAAAAATGTTGCACCACACAAACCGATGTTTACTTCCATCAGTACGCAACTGAGCGTAAGCACCGGGCAAAAATTTCTGGGATAAAATTAAAAGCTAATTTCTTTTTAAAACAAAAAAGCTTGATGCTGTTCTGGTCAGAAACCAAATGAATCTGTTTTACGTAGTAAATCACTAAATGGTTTAGCGATTAATGCATGATTTTGAATAAATTTTCGGAAAACATCTAGTCTGTTCTAAGAAGTTTCAGAGTTCTTTAGGCTTTTTGAGCGTTAACTTTTGTACATCAGAAATGTTGAAAGATGATGGGATCATTTTCCCATTTTTAATATCATGACCTATAA
Source organism: Uloborus plumipes (assembly GCA_038373865.1). NCBI lineage: Eukaryota > Metazoa > Arthropoda > Arachnida > Araneae > Uloboridae > Uloborus > Uloborus plumipes. The sequence goes on from JAXGGA010007033.1 coordinate 36,029, forward strand.
ATTCTATTTTTCGTTCTTGATAAAATTGGCATTTCTTGATGTTTATTTCAAGTCCACTCTTAGAAGTATCTTGAAGAACTGTTCTTGGCTAATTAATAAAACCTACTTCATGAATGGATAGAATTGGAACATCATCCATGCATATAACGACAATTTGTTCAATTTAAATTCCATTAAAAATGCAACTCACGTATTTTTGAAAAAATAAGGGGTTTCCAATTAATCCAAAGGGACATCGCAGGAACTCATATTGCGCATTATGAGTTACAAATGATGTGTTCTTCGAACTTTTTTTTTTTCCTTTAGCTTAACACCTTTCCCAGCGCTTGACGTTTGGGAAAATTCTCTTCTTCGGTCAGTATTATTGAACTCGGGCCCCAGTATCTTCGGTTAGCAGGTGTTTCCTGAGAGATTTGTCAAAGGTGCCGGCTGCGAACGTGATAAACTTTTCTAAGTGAATTCTAAAACTATGGCTTATATTTTTTCCATTCAATTTCAACAATTACGTCTAACATTAATTTGTAAGGCGTGAGGGGAAAGAAATATTTAGGCAGTTTTCTTCTTTTCCTCCAACTTTTGTTTTGCTATATTAATAGCCTTTGTTGAGAACTTACATTGGATGCGAAAAAAGGCAACCGAAAAACCGAAAGTCTTTTTATTGCGTTCTCAATACCTTTTGGGTCAGCCGCCAAAAAAGAGGGTGAGGTTTCCACCAGAAAGACAAAGCTCACATGCAAGCGCCCCTTCACTTTCCCCGCAGGTGTCAGAACCACTCCCACTTCTCTTCTCTCCAAACATCATTACGTCTCAAATTTAGAGATCGGCCGCTGCAATTTGGTTTATTTTTTCCCCGGCCTTTCTCTTTGCTAATGGCCCGCTTTGTCTACGCCCTGTTCACTTACATTTCCTTTTCTTTCTTTTCGCTACTTCCTACTTTCCCCTGCCCAGAATCAAGTTACGCAGCGACATGAATTTCTCTCTCACAGATAAGAGAAGCAATACATTGTAGGTCAACCCTGCACACACAAGTCATAAATATTATTAGGCGCTTTAGTACTTTTACCTAAGGTGAATGTCTTCGGCTCGAGGTTGGGCAACGCCGTGCAATCTGGGAAAGTTCACCATGCACTGTTCATCCACATTTTCACCAACTTTTACAGTTGGTAAGAATTTAAAAAAAAAATTAAAACTGAATCTGTGATTGACAAATTAAACGTTTTGCAGTATCGCTATAAGGAATTGTTTGCTGGAAGAGTAACAGCACATGCGAGAAGCACTTTCGAATCCTCTCTCAACACACATAAAACCAGACTTTTGTAAGTGAACGGAGTCGATGGCACTGAAATGAATGAGTCAAGTGAACTAAACCTTAAGACTCAACCTCTGCCAGAAGTACTTACCGGTGTTTAGCATTTTAAGTATTTTATTTCTTTTCTTTTTTTTTAATTCGTAACTTTTAAAGCTCGTAAATTAGGACCTCCTAAGAGAACAACTGGTTTCAAAATATTGCATTATTTCTATGAGGTTCGTATTGCACTATCAAGCTTTCTTTTGCAATGGATGGAGGAAATTTAATATTATGGTAATATGAAGTAAAAAGTGCGAATGAGTCATTCGTTTCCAAAGTTTTATAATTTTAAAACTATTACACGCAGGACTAACATCTCACATTATTTCAGAAGGAGGGCAATGTAAATTATATAAGGGAAAAAAAACACATCACTATTACATAAATATATTTTTCCCCTCAAAGCCGGAGTGCGAAGTAACAGTATCTGTCCAACTTTGGGAACTGACCTTATTCCATATACAAGCATTATCATGTTATGTTATCTATGTGTGCTGCTTGGGTCACATGAACCATGTACAAGAGATAGTAGAAGATGTGCCGTGCATTCCGTAACATCATCTGTCCAAGGGTCATGCCTTCTTTAACCCTTTACGTCCCAAACTAATTTAGCAATGATTTTTAATAAATTTTTAGGTTTTTTTAGTTGAAAATACACCAAACAGCATACATAACAAATAAAACAATTTTGACAATCAGTAGGGTCTAAGGCCCCCTACATCTTAGGGCCCCTGAGAAAACTGTTTCGGGTCGCATGTACCATCTGTTGACCTCTCAACAAAGTACAGGAAGTGGTACTGTTAAGTACCAGCATGATTCCAGCCATTTGGGATTCTTAATACTAAATTAATACAAGCGGTACTTCTAAGTCCCGTCCAGGCATACAGGGTAAAGCTGTTCAATTATTCTTGACAGTAGGGCAGGAAAACACGGTTTTCAATGTACCATGCTAAAAGCACTTGCATAGCCAACATGCTACTGTCATGATCATTTGCAGGATGACGCCGCAAAAGGTATAGAGTACATTTCGGATTTCTGAGAAATATAATGTAGCAACTTGAATACCGTTTAGACTTGTGTTGTGAGATTCAAAGAGCATACAACAGCCATCTCAAGAGTCTGGGAACCTAATGAACACTTCGATATAAAGGAATATTCGAGTTACCGAGACTCGACTGTAGTGTATCTAGCATTTGCTGAGAGTCCACGCTGGGGTACACATGACGGAGGGTCATGGCTTAGCCTGTATCATTAAAATTTTTAGAGAGATTGTTAGGGGGTCTTATTTTTGATTTGAGTCCCGTTCTTGGGGAGAGACGGAGTGCGAAATTGGTCTTGGGGGGGGGGGGGCAGAGTTTACAATTCTATCCAAGTGTCAGTCACATTGTACAGACTTAATAGTCAATACGTTTGAAAATATAGAGGTTTGAAAACAAATGAAAAATTTACAATAGCCCTATTTTATAGCTATTGGTTGAGTGATGAAGCAAAAAAACTTAAAAGTAAACTGGATGTCAGTATCAGATATGAAACTACTTTATCTTTCATCTGTGGAATATTGGTGATTACTTTTTTAACATTTAGACTTGTGGGTCATTTTGCTGCTTAATGTCTTGTTTACAAGAACGTAACTCAGAACACAATGAGCGGAAAAACACTAGCAAAACTTTTAATGTAACGTTTCCGTTCTTTGTCCTCTGGAAAAGGGAAGACACATTTTGAAAGTATCATCAGCAATGGGACTTGTGGCTTACTTTGTTTCGTTAGACAAGTGATTGTGAAGACAAGTAAAAGACCATTTCGTGACTTAAAATGGAAGCTCTTCTGATCTTTAAGAACAATGTTCAAACCTAAAAAATACAGTGAACTGTTAAATTGTGTTGTCTAGTAGCAAAATCGGCCAACTCCAAAGTGGGTTTTTAAACCAGTCAAATCCTAACTATGATTTTGAATTTCCCCTCCCTGCACCTTCCCCAGATTCTCTTATGGTGCTTTAAAACTTACTATCCTAGTAACACATAGACAACAAGAGATTTGGATCCTATCTCAAATTTCCTAAAAAAATTACTGCTGTCAAATGCAAATGCTTCGTGCGGGTCAATTAGGAGCATTAAGTAAGAACAGGGCAAAACTACAGGTTCATTCATAAATAATTCATTTAAGGGCTAAATTTGCACACATATGCTTCGAAACCTCAGGCGACCAGTTATATTCCACTCTATTTATTCAAAAAAAGGCGGCCAGTCTGCCGGTCTAAGTGTGTACGTGATCTCCAGATAAAACAGCCGCACTTTTACCATGGAAATTAATACACAGATGGTTTAAACTATGAATTAGTGTCAAATATCAAATTTTTAATTTTAATGTGGGAAAATTGTAATTAGTTTTAGTCTGATTTTATTTAATTTATTTATTGTTTGATTTAGTAAACATCTGGAGTTGATTTTGCAAAGATTTTCTGACTGTAAAAAGAACAAATAAACAAGTGTTGATGCTTGTTTTGCAATAATTGTCATACTGAAAGTTCAATACTTTCATGCTCCTTCAAACAATGTTCTTGAAGACAAATCGCTGGAAAGAAGGAATCCAAATTAATAAAATAAGGGAGTCTTTTCAGTAAATGGGTCCCAACCACTGTTCTATAGACCGACACCACGTTCTGCGGGATTTGCAGTTCATTCGTGGAAAATTTTAATTTTAATGACATTCCCAAGGTTATTTATACCTTGCTACTCCTTCCCACACATAAGCTAAACCTAATACATAAACATAATCTCCGCATCAAAGAGAACGTGTTAAATATGAATCCTAAATATGGAAATAATTAAGTATATTATACGCTCTCAAAACTCTGCAATTATTTCAATGTATTTAAATTTCTGCACACTTACATTAGAACTCTCGATTAAAAAAAAAAAAAAAGCATCCATCCTGCTATCATAAGGGTGTTAATTCTCCCTACCCCTCCCTTCCCGCCTCCCCGATTTCACATCGAAATACGAGTAATTTTGCATGCACTTATAAAATTATTTGGCAATAAAAAAAATAAAGAAAAAGGAATCACAACAGGAAATTAAAGCTGAGCTTTTCTCTTAGAAATAAATCGTCAACCATAACTTATAACAAATGCTTTTTAAAAACTGCTGTTCCGTAAAAAAAAATTCAGTAACGTCAAACTGAGGTTCAGTGTACACTAACTAAAAATTTATTTTTATGATATTAATTTTAACAAATAATATGCTTATTTCTCGTGGGGGGACCTGGGGAGGTTTGACCCGCTTTTTATAAAAAAAATTTATCTTTTTTTTCTGACAAAAAAATTTCAAATTGTTATTTTTTATCATCTTCTGATGTTTAGCAACTTTTTATATTATTTTTATTCAAGTAACGTATTAGTATTTTCGTTAGGGATATTTTAAGAGTATTCAAACTGAGTTAAACCTCCCCGCTTCCGGGAAATTTGCTCCATCGCAAGGGAGGTTTTCCCAACAGAGATTAAAAAAAGACTTTTTAAAAATGTTCCTACATAATTGCATGACAAGTGCTATTACAAAGGTACCGTCAATAATTACATCTAAGGAAGTACCGTAAAATGGGGTGTATAGGAACAGCGGGGTCATTCGGAACAAAACTTCCCGACCGTGCAAAGAAATTCTTCATAAATATACTATTGGGTATTTTTCGCCGTTAATTTTTTTTAGAAAGGCAAGATCATAGGAAGTAGGAAAAAATTACTTTTGTCAATCTGGAAACTCTACTGGCTTCTCAGGAGGGCTGCACGTGGAAGGCTAGAAAACATCATATTTTCATAGACTGCAAAACTTCATATGCAAGAACAAACCTTCTTATATTTTAAACCTAAGAGTGGTATGTTTTAATTATACATGTATCTAAACAACAGAATAACACATTAGAATTTACATTTTTTTATAAATTGTGTCATAAAAATAAAGAATTCTGAAAAATGCCATAGGAAAAAAAATTGCGGAGTGAATCGGAACACTGTGTTCTGTTGTTCCAATTCAAGCTTATTTGAAGGAAACTGAAAAATCAAGATTCTAACCCCAATTCTTCTAATCAAGACAAGGACAAGGATTTATTACTGTTTATTCCTTCTCGTGAGCAACTAGATCTTAGAATGACAAAAAGTTGCAGATTTCAAAAGATTTTTTCTCCAGGAGACTTCTTTTTACTTAAAATACGCGGGGGAAAGTCATATAGACTTTATATAGCAAAAGGCCAGTACACAGACAGTCATGAATAAGCGTTAAAATCTTTCAGGACAATCCCCGAAATCCAGAGATTTCAAGAAACTAAAGAAAAAGCAGAGTTCATCCCAGAAGATGCTATGAAAAAAATTAAGCCAAGTCGCAATTGCTAGTTTTGAGGACAAGTACATATTTGTGGACGACATGAGTGACTTCTATTAATGTTAAATCGTTGTATTTTAATTCAAAAGCATTTCTTAAAATTACTTTTCATTTTTCATAAGTTCAAAATTATTTTCATTTTTGACAAATTATAAACGTTTACTGGTATTGAAATTATACTTTTTTATTGACAGTAATTATCTGTTCTTATTCTTCCCCATCAACATTACTCATGTTTGTGAGACCTATTACAGGTTAAATGGAAAAAATAAAAATTTTAACATGTGTTCCGATTGACCCCTATCAGCGGGGTGATTCGGAACACCCATAATTTCCTATATATTTTAATAGTAACTGTTCAAAATGTTTTGTCTTTGCTTGAAATATCAAAAGTAAAGCAAGACCGAAGTTTTTACCCAGAAAATCAAACTAAAAAAAAATCTTTTAACTGCTTTTTTTTGCAATTAAAGCTTAAAAGTGTTCCGATTCACCCCATTTTACGGTACCATACATTGTTAAATAAATCGTATTTGTATTAGTAAAGATTGCTATTGCTTGAAATGTTACAGTCAAATTTCATTTTCATAGAAACTTTTTCTGCGTCTCTACTGGTCATTAAATGAGTGAGCTTAACCCACTAATGAATGGCATTTTTTTTCCAAAGATATTTTGTATACTGGTTACAAACAGTGTTTAATGGACAGGAAAAATAATAAAAAAAACATTATGTAAAAAATAATTTTTTTATTAATTAAAGAAAAATCGTCCCTTAAAAGTTACGATAGACCCCAGAGGGTACATACTTTTTTGACTAATTTTTTTTTTCTGCCTACGATATAATATTTAAAAAGACATTTTATAAGAAGACATAAAATCAGCAATTAACATAAACTGGGAAGCTGGGAATAACTTTGAAAACTTGGCTTTTTTTCTTGAGATTGTGAACGATGTCATTTTTGATAAAGATCATATTAAAACTGCTACAGAACGCACATAACAATGGTTATGTGCTGCAATCTGTTAATAACGAATTGAAACAATACCAAGGTACTAATTGAACACTATTATTTGGTTGAAATGTTCATTTTGGGGAAATTCAGACCCTTTTTTGGACCGTCCCTAAAAAGGACGCTAGGCATTAATGGGTTAATGACATCTGTTGTGGATACTGTCACAACATCTTTTTCAGGACAGATAAAACTGAAACTACATTTCTCAGTCCTAATAATATTTGTAGATTATTCTTGTCTATTTACTTTCACGGGGCAGTATAACTAATATCGTGAAAGAAACTTTATTCGGCTGAAAATTTCACTAAAACTCTCCAATTTCACTGATACAATAGTTCTTTGAAAGTCTTTAAAATCATCACCTACATAATTTGAGACTTGAAACTTTTTTGGTTCAGATTCACTAGGTGAAGACAAAACTAATATTCTCTCTGTTTTGCTTGTCGTTTGGATTTTTTTCTTAGTATTTTGATATTTTCCTTTTAATATTCTATACAGTGCATCTTTGCACAATTTTAGCTTTGATAAGTGGTAATTGTCAAAATTCTTGAATGGGTTCGTTTTCTGATAAATTTGCCTTTTTTTAGGCCCTTATTTTATTCATCTTCATATTATGAAGTAAAAAAATACTTCAATTACAATTAAATAAAGACTAATCAATGCTTTAGGAAAGTGAAGACGGGATTTACTTTGATAAACTTCCTAACAACTTAGTTTGAACAAAATAATGCTAAAAGAGGAAGATTTTCAAATGAATATCAATATTACATCAAGTGATATTGATCGCAAGTAGAGATTAAAAAAATATATTTTTTTATTTTAATTAAAAATGAGTTATGTTTGCTCTTTGAAAATTGTCGTACCACTAAATGACACTAAATTGGGAGGTTTGAGACATCCCAGTCAAACCTTCTAGAATCGAGGTGGGTCAAACCTTTTCTTAATAACCATTTTATTTTTAAAAATAATTAAAACATTAAAATAAAGAGTGAGAGTAAGAAATAAGTATACTGTCTGTTAACCTAATAAATCAAAGCACGAAAATAGTTCAGTTTAATTCTGGCATATTAAAGATAAAAAGCACATAGGGGGGGAAGAACTATCAAAAGCTTTTTGCCCAAAAAAAGACATATGTGATAGCTTCAATGGTTTTACTTCAAAACGGATAAAAAATGGTAAAAACTTTTTATTCAACTTGATACCATGCTACCATATGATATTCATGAATTCCGTCACAGGCACTATTAAATAGAAACAAAAACAAAAACGGAAGTTATAAAAACAAAACTCAGTAAAATAATAGATTTTGTTTCTCTTTAAATAATTCAGAAAACTAATTCAGAAATCATCGCAAAGGGCGCAATTAAAAGGACCCAACGTAAATTGTCCTTTAATTTTAAGTTAGTACTTAGTTTATGATCAATCCCCATTTTACAGCAAATGACCTTTTTTCTTCCTTTCAGCCCATTGAATGACATTGAAGTAATGCTCTTCTACAACTTCATTTTATTCATTCATTTATTTTTACTTATTGTTTATTCGGTTGTTGATTTATTTAATTTGTTTATTCCTTGCAAAATGTTATCTTTTATTTTTTGCATGCGTTTTATTTTGTTCTTTACCCATTTATTTATTCAATTTGATTTGAAAAATTATCCATACAATGTTTTAAGAAAAAAAAATTATCAGTGAAATTATTCGGACAAGCAGTAAATGCATGCATTTTCTTATACATCTCCGAAACACCATGAGTTAAAAGCCTGGCATTTGAGTATTAAGAACCCTATTTTATATGTGAAAATACTATATCATAATGAGTAGAGCACGGTTATATGCAAATTCATACGAGCATGTGAAATCGTATATTTCTTATTTTGACGTTGACGTTTTGACAGCACCAAAACGGTAAATTTTCAAAATAACTGCATATTATTGCTCTCTTCATTCCCTATTAGATTTTTTCCCACCACAGCAGAAAAAAAATTATTTTGTTCTTCTAAAAGAACAAAAAATCGGGTGACCTCTCAGGGGTTCTCGTGGGGACACACGATTTCTATTGCATGCAATTCATATGCATACTATTTTCTTATGTATTATTATCGGGAAAATTTTAATTAATCGCCAAGAATGTAAAAAGTACAATAGAAAGCCCATTCGTATTTTATTCAAATCTGGAAACCTTCATTTTCGAATACAAAAAAATTTTAGTGCATCTTTTAATGCATACTTTGATGATTTTATTGTGCATATAATCTGCGCTCTATTAATGAAATTCAACCCCCTGTTTCGACAAAAGCAGCACTGAAGAATTTACAACAAAACTTACAGGAATTAATAAAATTCCTTCCTTTTCAACTTCCATTCTCAGGATACTTGGCGTTGCTTTGGTGGCCGTCGATTTCCCTGACGGCGAGAGATTTCGGTTTTATTTCAGGCCAAGTGTTGCTTTACCTTACATTATCCGGGGTTTTCGAACTCCATGGAACGTGAAACGATGTTAAAAATTCCGCCTTCATAAAGCGTGTTGACATAGAACAGTCTTGTCGCATGCAGCCAACTCGATGTTGGTTTTTGAAAAAGAATGCCGGGCGTTGTAAAATTTAGAACTTTTATTGTTCGACAGTTTTATTTGTTTCTTCGCTTATTTTTTTGTTGTTTCTTACTTGTTCGGTCAAATGTCCTAAAGCATCGACATCATTACGATGCTTAAAAAACCTGATGTGAACAAAACGCAATTTCCTCTTAAGCACATTAAACTATGTGAGTATTTATGAAAAATAAAATTAAATCTGGTTTCAGCAATATGGTAGTCGAAATAAAAAATCACAACAGCTCCGTGAATTTTCTTTCCGGCTACAAACCAACTACGCACAATAAACTTATGAATAAGTATGCAATGAGTTACCGCCCATAAGCCAAGGCTAAGGCAGAACTGAAGCAATTACATCCACAGCTCGGTTATGGCATCCTGAGACTCCTCAGTCAGGAATAGCCAATAACCGAGCTGGAGCTACCGATCTTAGCTACAATAAGAGGATATCTGCATCCAGTTCGGTTATTTCCTATTCCTGACTGAGGAGTCCAGAATAAGGACGAAACTGCAGTCTCAGGATGTCATGACCGAGCTGTGGGTGTAATTGCTTAATAAACAAGTAATAAGGGAGCTGCGTATTTCCTATTCTTGCCAAATGACACGAAGCATTCATAGTTAAGAAACTATAAAGATGAGTTGAGGAAATTTTCAGGGGTAAATAGCGTCCTACAAAAGATTATTTTTTAAGGACTTCGTGTGAATTTGACACAAAGTGTTAGAAAAGATAATCATGGATATTTCATGTAAAATTTAAAATTACGTCATATTGCACAAAATTGATTAATGCACTAGTTTTGTCCAATATAACGTGGTCATTTTTCCTTTACTTTTCTGCACTAAGGTATCTATTCATTTCATATTTTATCATGTGCAGTTATAAAATCCCTTTGGAGTCCTTATGTAGTGGGGGCCCCTCGCAGTTGCGACATGGTAAACCCGTCCCAGGCAAGTAGGGCCCGAACTATATGCAAATGAATAATTGTGTAATGCAGTTACATATTTTTACTTGTTAAAGAGCACACGAAAACATGAAAACGCAATTTTTACAATAAATGTCCATTTTCGCGTTTTCACTTGCTTTTAGATTTAGTTTGAAAAAATTTGAAATAAATATTTTTGTCCTAATAAAGAATGAAAAATCTAGCGACTCATGAAGGTCATTTCGTGGAAATAAATGCTAACGCCCCCCAATCCACCAAGAACCATAACTAGAAGAAAACGAATTTTCACCCTGGGGGGAGAAGTGGTGTAGCGAATGACTAAAACAGAGTCTGAGTAACTGAGATCCCCCCTCCCCCCAAATAACTTTTGAACTGGTACGTCATTTCAAAAATTTTCGTCATTTCAAGATGGCGAAGAATTTGCATTCAGTACATCTTAGAGAAAACCACAAATTACATACCGAAATGCATAAATATATCATTTTTTCTAAAATCGGGGGTGGGAGATTGACCCCTGTGATTGCCCAAATGAGGCTCCTACTTTTAAGAGAATAGTTCAATTCCAACAAAGCTCTTGTCGTTTGCAAGATCACTGCCCTGGCATTTCACTCTTGTTCCATTTTTTAATCAAGATAAATCAATGGAATACAAAAAGAAAAAATTGGAATTCGTTGTTAATTTGGAAACACTAAAAGAAACTGCGCGCGTCAAGTTTGAAAGATTAAGAATTGTATTTTGATGGCCAAAAAAAAATGCAAATAGAATGTATGTTTAATTTGATATTTGCAGTTTATAATCATAAAAATATAACCAATTTTAAATATATTAATAAAACTTTCAAACACCTCATCCATCTACAAACTTGGTGAACCCCCACCCTCGGCTTTTCCTTGCTCGCTACTTTTCTGTTAATTGGGATTTCCATTCATTTAACTAATTTAAATATTCTTCTAGTGGCGACATCTGTCTACTTTAAAAAGCAATAGAGCGAAATGTCGGAACTTTGCCATTTCATTTTACAAAAGGTTTTTATTCATCAGCATCGGCTAATTTAAATTAAAAGCAGGAAAATTGATAGTTATTATGTTACAGAATATTACAGTTCAAACTGCTTAAAAACATTCTATTTAGCCAATTATGTACATTTTTCTTTTTATTAATCAAAATTATAATGCAAAAATTTCAATTTTACTAACACTATTCCAAGGCGAATATCACTTATGTTTAGTTTTCATATGAAGTAATATAAAAACTTATTATAAAATTCCATGTAGCTTTTTAAGATTTGGGAATTTTTAAAAACACAGCATTATTGTTAAAAATAATAATATATAAGAGGGTTTCTCTTTAGCTTTAAAGGCTTTTTTATGAGCTTGGTTCGCAACAAAAGTATGACAAAAAGGAAGATGATTTTTTGATTAAAACAGTCGATTGTAGTAAATTTTATTGTTTTTGTATTTAGGTTAATTCTAAAGCAGCCAGTGAAATTTTAATAGAAAATTGAAAGAAGAAGAAGAAATATAGGCGGTACGATAAAATCAATTCGCACTAAGTTGCGTACCGCTTCTTTCTTCTGTCACAGTTTAAATTCAAATTTTATTGACTGCTTTTGAATTTACTTAAAAATGACGATATTAAGATTAACTGCAATTTTTGAGTGTCATTATCAAAAAATCATACATTTATTTATTTTAGTGTATTTTATACTTTTAAGTGCGAATTAAGCGAATAGAAAAAAGAAGAAATTTTTTTTAGAATTAAAAATACAAATATAAAAATACTTTAAATGAATCTTTTTGATTGCTTGATAACATAAACCTTTTGGGCATCAAACTCTGATGCTGAAGTTTGCGGTGTTTTTACACTTTCAAAAAAAATCAGTATGTTTTTAAACTTTTTTTTTTTTTTTTTTTTTTTGCCAATGTATTTAGACTCTGACTAGTTAGACAGCGCGAAGTTTTCGCGCTTGACAGCAGAAATTCAAAAATTTCTTCATATCACCAAAGACTCCAGTTAACGTGAATTCAAGTATAAGACCAGGTGATCTGGCCCTTTGAGCTTACTTGGTTTGCTCATGGATTTAATTTCACTAGATGCACAACTTCGTAGCGGAACCCACCGGCAGCCATTGAATTAGCGAATCTTGGAGTAAACGGGTAGCCTACGAGAATGAACCACTAATCTCCAGTGGATGCTTACTCTGTTTGCATCCCAGAACCAGAAATCTACGGCAAAAAAATTTCGTGCCTGCGCCAAGCAGCGTGCAAACGCTTTTCGGACACTTGCCCATCTACTACTCGTATCTCGGTTGCCCATGGAACCGATTTCTTACTGTTTTTCTAGATAATACTCTATCTTTTTGTTTTCCACCAGTTGGTCACAACCTAGACACAGATCTAGATAAAAACCCCTCGCTGGTGAATTGGTGGGAAAATAGCCCATAAGCATTACAATGTCATGTAATCAAACTTACGAGGAGTTTTTCATTGCAGGCTAAGTGTTCAAAGGACTTTTCTTCTGAAATGATACATTTGGCTGGACGTATGTTTTCTAAGATGCGGGATTGCGCATTTAATTAATTTGCATTAAATTGAAACAACGTTTATATCCTCGGTTCTTTTAAAGATGCGATAAATTTTTCAAGGCAACGCAAAATTCAAAGCTGATAAGTACTTCAACAAACTTTGAATTACATTTGTTAAGGTATAAAATATGTGGGCATTATGCTTTATTCATTGGGAAAAAAGTTAGCGAATAACAGTCTGCGACAACGTTCATCCGTAAATCATTGTCATTCAATAGTTAAAAAAAGAAAAAAAAAGAACGAATCTCAGATGAAGACTTGATTTATGTTTTAAAGAATAAAAAAGATTGTCAATCCTAAAACAAGAGTATATAGTCAAGGGCCCACACTTGGGACAGTCTTGAACTTGTACCTTTAGCATCACACGAACCATGTTTTTAATTTGAGCATCATATTCTGTTTTTTCCCTGCAGCAGAAGAAAACTGGAAACACTTTTTATCATTTTGAAGAAGTTTATTTCACAACTAAATATTTCAAAAAAGAAAAAAATCCCATTAAATAGAAAGAATACAGTCTTGTAGCCTTCTACTGAGTTCAAGAAGTATACTTGCCCCCTGAAAATATTGATCATCGCCCCAACTTGAACACAATGTTTTCACTTTCCCTTCTATATTTGGAAGCATTAAAGTATTTGGTGAACACAAGTAATTCCTCTTGTAGCTACTTGTCAGTTCTTATACGTTCTCATTTCGATATTCTTTTTACATTCATTTTCATTCCTTCATTCTGGGTCAAATTCACAATAAATAATTATGTGTCATCTGTAAGACTTTTATCAGTAGGACTAACATTTGTAATACTTTGGGAAAATGTCTTACGTTTTTCTCATCTTGACGAGTTTCGTATTCATTGCTCATATACTGACATGTGCATTAAGCACTTAAAGCAAAATTCGTCAAAATATCCCAAATTAGGGTACTGTCCCAAGTATAGTTTTCCAACTGAATGTACATCACATAAAATATTAGTAGCTTCATGTATTTTTATCCCCCCTCCCCCCCCAAAGTTGGTGAAAAAGAAATGATTCATACTTAATGAATCCTGGAGTTTCAAGGTTTTCAACCGAACATTTTACATATGAGCATCCAAACAGCACTTCAAAAAAAAAACGAAAAGGTTATGCTTCTTTAATTTAATTATTTCTATACCGTCCGCTCTCTTTCTTTCAGCACTATATAGGGTAAGTGCTCCAGTAGTCGACCATTTAAGAGATCTTTTGTTGATCTTGGCTAACCTTGAACTTTCAGCTATCAATACAGTAACAAAAACAAGGTAAAACTTTAGAATGAACCTTTCTGATAGTGAATCACCTACTTGTTTCAGAAATTTAAAAGCAAATTATGCTAAAATCCAAGCTGTGCTGTTGTCAACACTAGTAAATGCTCCAGTAGTCGGCCACAAAATCGTCTTAGCTAAAAAATAAGCAGAATCGCAATCTTGGATGACGGGCACACCATTCAAAATGAAATGACTCATTACTAATTCAAAAAAAGTACCCAAAACTTAACTGCCACTGGTTGATGATTGAGGATAGGTAGGGGAAGGGTGGGCATAGCGGCCACCCTAAGGAACATCTATTTTTTTCCACCCCTAAACTTTATTGAAACATTTTATAAATCCCTTCAACATTTAGTATGGTTACTTAGGCCTAATTAAAAAATATAAACAACCAGATTTTTAAACTTTATTTGTACAAAATATTTACTTTACCAAAAGCTGTCAAAGTGGCCACTTTGCCCCACTAGGTAGGGCAAAGTGGCCACTGCCGAAATATATTCAGATAGTATGGAAAAAATGAAACGCATTTAATTTCAGAACTCAGAACAATCGTATTCAGGTTTTAAACAAAAATAGGCATTACTAAAAGTATGTGAAGTTACGAAATCACTTGTATTTACATAAATCACAAATAAACTCATCGTCCTACTCTTCGGCTCCTGTGCAGGCTTCGTGAGCCCATTTGAGGCACCCAAAACATCTAATCCAGCCTTCGTTGTCCTTAGATTTCGAGTAACAACCACCACAGAAAAAACAATCCACGTCGCTGACGTTGCCTTCCTCATCATCACGGCTGTGGCCACTTTGCCCTCTAGTGCGCCATTTTCGAAAGAACAATATTTCACGTACAACCCGTTGTTGTATCTACTGTTGAGACATATGAATTCAAAGCTAGAAACGTGATGTTTTGAACCATTGATGTAAAAATTACTTCACCTAGTCCTATAATAAACTAAAGCGAAACATGTGATGCACTTACTTAACATCAGAGGGTCGAAAAAGTGAAAAATTTGCGATATCTCCGTGAGTTTGCCTCTGAGCGGCACCAAACTATAACACAACAACAACGGCTGCTGGGTAAGTAGTTGAGTCTATTGCCGCTTTTCTGCAGCACTATATAGGGAGGAAAACTTCAAATGGCCACTTTGCCCGCAGTGGCCACTATGCCCACCCTTCCCCTACATGAATGTGTGAATGCGTCCTATCTGATTTTGAATTAAAAATGTACTATTTATGAGGAGTTTTATGTCATTGTGGCCGACTACTGGAGACTGGCCGACTACTGGAGCACCCTATTTCAACAACTCCAACCATTTTTGGATTTGTTTTTTGCCACTAAGTCGAAAGTTATTTTTGAGAAATACTTTTTTTTTTTTTTCATAAACAATACATCACTCAAAGGTTAAGTGGTAGAGCTTAAGAAATTAGAATTTTAAAAAATCAAAATTTTAAGTTACATCCATTGATTTAAACTCAAGTACTAACCCCGGACAAATTACGACACGTTGGGAGAACTAGTTGGGCATTCAGTTTTTGGTGCTTAAATTAATGGAGTGTAATTAAGTTAGCGAATTTGACTTCTTCTTAGTTGGAAAATTTTAGAGGAGCCAATATTGATTACATGGTTTATTATACTCGCCAGTTATGTAAACTTTGTGTTTCTTCTATGGTAAGAAAAAGTATCAAATTCAGATTTTAAAAGATGTTATTTTTGTTTTATTTTTTTCAACTGTGCAACTATTATTTACGGTAATTGACTACCAGTAAACGTTTCAAAATATATATCATACCGTTGGCAATCTGAAAAAGGACGTCAAGTCCACACAAAAAATGATGGACCACTGTAATTATATAAACTTTTCAGTTCCTCATTTCATGATGTGAACCAATTATTCAATTTAAAAGTTACATGAATCAACTTATTCCAAGAGTTGGGGGTCTGTAAAATGGCTTTTGAAATTTTTCATAACGATTTGAAAGTTTAAATTGACAGTGTTTCAGAACTAGAGTTACGGGCATAAAAGCCAATGATGTGCAGGGATATTTTTTAAAGTCTCTACAAACGTATGTTACGCATCAAAAATCGGAAATACGCTTCAACTTTTTAGTGGAGAGTATTTTCACACAATGAATTTTAAATTAATAAATTTAGCTCCATAAAATTGAAAAAAAAAAATGGAAATTGTGAAATATGACATTTGAATGATTTCTTACTTTATTACGCAAAAACGTCGAGCATTTTAAATGCTTAGAAGCAAAATAGTAAATAACCCTTCTTCCTCCCACTTTTCATTACAGAATGTGCTCTTTTATGGAATTGATGATGATCTTCACAGTATAACGTAAAGTGCTTCATTTATTTATTTATTTTTTGTCTGCGTAATTTTACAGCGGAATCTATAGAAATGCTATTAACCTTACCGTAATGAAATGTTAAGGCAATGTGGTTCATCAGTACGAAATTAAATAAAGATCTTGCAGATACAGTTGCTTTTCGAGGTGAATATTTTCAAGCCCCCCAGAGAAATCAAGGCATTTAGCTTTAGTACACAGTAAGATGAAAATTGCCGTCTTTTAAAGCCACCGAACTTGCGTAAACAACTGAAGTGAGAGCATCTCTTTTCTATCTCTTCTCTACTAATAATAAAGCTGAAGGTGGGTCTGTCTGTCTGTCACGCGTGTAGCGTCAAAACCGTTCGGTCGATTTTCATAAAATTTGGCTCAAAATTAGTTTGTAGCACGGGGGTATGAACTTCGAAGCGTTTTTTCGAAAATTCAATTTGTTCTTTTTCTATTCTAGTTCTTAGTTCATTTTTCATACAAATTCGATAAAATGGGTACGAAATATTTCATACACATTTTCAAATCTCATCTCATTCGAAAACTTAAAATTTTGTGCTAAAAATGATACCAGTTCGAAGTTTCTACGAGCATTAAAAGAGCTGTAATAAGTGTTTTTAGAATCCCGGAAATTCAAGGCTACATTGAGCAAAGCAAGTCAAACGATTCTAGAATGGTTAAGCTCGAGAATAAAATTTTGAAAATAAAGATGAAATGAATTATTTTATCAACGAAAAGCAACTTTTCATAATGTTACCATTGTTACGTTTTTATATCTTTTATTTGTTTCGTTCTTTTTCCCTTATTAATTTTTAAAATGTATTTGTTTTCATAGCAATCCAAACTTCAAGCCTTATTAAAATTAGTTAAATGATATATTTTAACTGTTGTGAAAAAAAATCATCTGATTTTCTTTTTTCAGTTTTTAAGGAATTAAAACACGGTAAATTATAAAAATATCGTATAAATTACGGTACTGCGTTCTTTCTAAAATGTTTCATTTCGAAAAATGTATTATTTTGCTTTTGAAGCTAGGAAAGAAAACTTCCTTCTTCTTTTAAACTTTGGTAAGATTTCTGTGAACAACAAAATTGTTCTTATTCTCTCTTTTGGTTTAGTTTTATATCATACTTTTAAGGAATTGCAGTTGAATTACTCGTATAACTAAAATTGAGTATTCTTTGTGCGATATCAATTAATTACCAAATGACTTTTTAATTTTATACCACGGGCAAAGCCGTGCAGGTACCGCTAGTAATGAATAGAAATGTACCGCATATTTGAATACTTCGATTATTACATTATTGAGTACGTAATCCGTGTAACGGGAAAGACAAAAGTAAAGCCTAATGTGATAAGATTTCAACAACAATTAAAGATAAAGAGTGAAAACTAATGGAAATAAGAACTGAATTGTAAGGCAGTAAAATATTAGTTTACGGCGCCCTCATATCTCAGCAGCAAGGGCGATCGCCCACTCGCCCCATCTTCGGACGACCCAGTACAGATACACAAAACAGGAAAAGTACTACATTACTCGAATGGTATTTTGTCGAGAATGAGAAAAAATTTCTAAATGAAAATCAATCTTCTGTGATAAAGTTGAAATATACCCCTTACAACATACTACGGGAGATTAATTATTTTGGAAAAAACACATAAAAGTAATTGCATCAACTAATTTGTTACTTAAAAAAGCTCTATTTTTGAAGTCAAATATAAAAAACATCAACAAAGTATTAAAAGGGTTTTATCTCTATAAAAGCTATAAAAATTATGATTAATATGAAGTAAAGGTAGGCTAAGAAATAGTAATTAATCAATATAAAAACCCAAAGCATTGTGACGCACAGTTTAACGAACAGCTTATATTTTTAATAAATGGTATTTAGAATATAATTCGTGTATTCCATCACCATTCGGTAAAAGTCACAGGAACAAATTTATGATCTATTGAGCTCTCGAAAAAAGGTAGAATAATAAAACTGCAGTTTTAACAAAACAATGTTCAAAATGAATTAACAACTTAAAGACTTCACAAATTTTTAAAACAAATAAAGATAAAAGAAATTACCACTTACATTCTAAACACATTTATGCTGTTGAATTCAGGTTCAGGATATGAAACATCATGACACTTTTATTTATTTTTTGCTTTTCAATTTGAAAAAATTCTGCAGACGATTATGTCCGAACAACTTTTTTAAAATAAAACTGTTGCCAATTGTAAATTGCTTTTTGAACAAAGATGAAAGAATACACTATTTCTTTAAAAAAAATAGTTTTTACATAAGTTCAAAACAAGAATATTTGTTTTAACATTTTATTTCTAAAATTACAAAACAATTAAATCAACAAATTACACCACATATTACATTTCATAAAGAAACATTAATTTCAAATATATTTTCAATTCTTCTTTGCTTGATTTTTACCAAATCAGGAACAGGGCTTTGGAATCATTTGTAGTACACTTTACTGTGGAAAAGTACAAATTATTAAACAATTTATAACAAAAAAGGTACAAAGTAAATTTTATTTTAAAAAAACATTCATAAAAACTCCTTCCTTCAAGCTTTTTAAATAAAAGATTTAAACTGTGTGTATGTGAAAAAGCACAAAATTTTCATAGTTAATGCTTTAATTTGAAAATACTTGTGAAAAATTGAACTGTACCCCACTCCCTATTTTAAGACACGTGACCGAATTCGGAAACACACGTCTGTTGTGATGACGAAAACATTTATTTATTTTTAAATACTAGTAATACTAGTTTTATTTTATTCTCTATAAGAAGCAAGCCACATTTACACTAATATCAGAGAATTGCGAGCTTAGCCCCTTGTGGGTCGAACCCACCTCATCTATACTGTGCGCAGGCAGTTGACGGTGCAGGTGCTTTTGACCACAGAATCGCTGAGACCGATAACAGTATCAAGATCACAAACTCAAACATTTTGTTGATGAGTTACTTCTTTTTATCTCGCTATCTCTTTTTTCCATAAAAAAAGAAATACTAATTTAAGAAGGAATCCAGTTATCAAATAAGACAATCTAGTTATTGTCCGTCCGTGAAAACCGCGCCTTGCACTCGAAAAGAATTCCACTTAAAAAAGGGGTGATAGGTTGTGGTTGGGAACTGCTCGAAGTTTACAATTTAAAACTTGCATTTGCTAACCTTTTGACATATTCAACTAAACTATGTATTTGAAATTAGCATAGTTCTAGGTTGTTTGATACGGCTCAAAATGCTTCCTTTTATTCTTCCCCTTATTGTTATCTTACCTAAACGCCCCTATTTTGGTAAGATCAGAGAAGATCTGACGCATGCGTAAATACGCGGAAGGTTTCACCTTAGAAAATTAGACAGTATCGTGTTTACGTCGCTTAAAATTGTATGTATTTACATTCATCTTGGAGAAAAATCGGTTACACGAAAGACAGGTTGTATAATTACTAAATCAATAGATTGGTGACAAAAATGCTGCCGTTTGGCATCTGATATGCTAACCAATGAACATTATGCAGTGATGAAAAAATATATGAACAGATATCAATCGAAAAACACAGTGAAACACTTTTTTTTTTTTTTTTTTTGACGCATAGATTATTAGCTCTCGTCTACCTTTATCGAGATATAAGGTCTTAAAGTCAATCGAAGTTTCAAGAAAAGTTACTAAATTTAAAGACTAATAAAAAATGAAGGTACTACGCTACTTCATCATCGGTATGTGACAGGGCATCCATTTTCATAACATTTAGGCAGACTTTAAGACCTCATACATTTGATAACGAGGAGACGAGGGCATCCAAAAATATTCTTTATATGCATGTGTTTTGCACATGATGTTTATTTCATGTTTAGCATGCGTCAGCCTCCTTGTCTAGTGGTCAGAGACATCTGACCATGATCGGTTCCGGTTTGGGCATGGACGTACTTTCTCTCTCTTGTCATTGTCCTTTCTATGTATGTGTGAAAGTGAGTTATGAATGGATTCATACCCTGTAAACGGGTCCTTATGGTATGTGTGTTGAGCTGAAACGGTTATCCACCTAAATGGTGGTCGTAAAAACGGAAGCCGTAACTACCCTGCCATAATTCGAGTACATTTTATCTACTCGGGCTCGGATACCGGAGTGGTATTAGAAACAACAACAACAAGTTTAGCATGCAAAACATGCTTAGTTTTCCTATTGCTTCTTACTTATATTCTGTTTCATGATTACACTATAGTCTAGTTTGAAGGTAGGAAATTCCTCGACGTCTTGGTACTCAGAAGAGCAACAGCAAGCCTCGAGTAAGCCATAACTGCCATAGAACATGACCGTTCTCATTGAGCGAATGAAAAAATGCACGTAGATTATGATGCTGATAGTAATACCCGTCATAATTGAGGTAAGCGATCAACAGCAATAAATCGGACAATAATAATTTCATGATAAGTACGGTATCATGCCATCTATTGCACTGCTTTTTCATTCAAACCGATACCGTTTAGTATGCTATCACTATCTCTCTCTCTGTCATTCAAAAAAGTAAACAAACGAATCGTTATCTGCCCGACACGAAAGGAACGACGGTGCTCGATAATAATGGTCTGGTTGATTTAGAAATTTAATTTCCAAATTAAACAACCGTTTATTTCCCTGCTATTAATTTAAGAGAACTTCGAAATGGCAGCATGTTCCGTACGTCTCTAGTCTTGATTTTACTCTATGTAAAAAACGACAAAGTCTTTGGCATTCAGTATTGTTTCAGTTTGTCTCACAGTGTGATCCACTTCAAAGTAAAAACGATCATGCTCACCAGTCTGGCACGTTTTCTATGGCATCACATGTGTAGGTGTCGAGGTTGAAAGCAGATCCGTAGCCGCAGTTGAGCAGCCTGGGCTTCTCGTTGACGCAGACGATCAGCTTCTGGCAGTCAGTGGGGTGGGGGTACCTGGGATAGGGGTAGAATTTGGCGGGCATCCCGGTGATTTTGTCTGGACACTTGAATCCGACAATGGCTGCAGAAAGAGAAGAAATCATTATCTCTACAAGAGCAATATTGTAGAGTAAAATTGCAGGACAAATGTGCAATTTACGCTTCATAGATCAGAGTGCATGTGAAATTTATTTTTGTCTTCAAAGCCGTAGAAAACATATAATGCGTTGAAAATGTACTTTTTAGTTTTCAGTTGATTTATATATATTTTTAATGCTAAGAAGTTATAAATAAACTGTTTTATAAAAGTTAATTAGGATGTGTACTTTTATGGGAAATTGCTGCTTTAGTTCATACATTGCTTTTACATTCTTTCTTTAGTTCATCTTTTCTTCTATGTAGGTAGAGAGAGCAACCCTAGAGTTTATAAAGATTATTTTAATAGACTTATTTTAGAATTTGCTACTGCAGTTTTGTAAAATAAAAAGCAATGATTTTTATTTGTATTCTTGCAAATGCGAAGTTTTCGCCTATTCAAAATTAAAATTTCAAAACAAGTCTTCATTTTCTCTTTTTCTTCTTCTTGAATTTTTCATGAAACCGTAAGTTGGAGTGAAATTGTTTAAGTAAGGAATGTATAAAGGGGTGAATGTGATTAAATTACTTTTAAAACTAATTAGCTAAGATGCATTAATATAAGTAACACGGTTGACTTTTCTAGCAGTCTAAGCATTTATAATCAGAAGAAACAAATCAGATACTATATAACGGCAGTTTTCATTGCAGATTTAAGGCAAAAATACACTGTTTGGCCTTAAAAACAGCATTCAAATAAGAAAGAGCCCCATATGCCCACCAATGTTACATGGTTGATCCTCCAATAAGTGAGTAGTTTGAGCCCCTGGTGGTATATGCTGTATTTTTTTCAGTTTATGCAGATTTATATAAATCTTTTAAGTTACGCAATATATTCTGTTATGTCTGTTTCACACAAAAAGTATTTTTTAAGAAAATAGCAAATACATTTTGTTCCTAAATTGTTTTAACACATTCAGGTTATCTCTTCTGTCCACCGTTAGTCACATCGTGTGTTTAATTTCTGGAAAGATTTTGAACAAAATGTCATAATATTCTCATTAATTTTAACTGCCGAAGTAAAAATATAGGCTAAACCGACCAGTTAATGAAAAAGTTCTTTTTTTTTAATTATGTTTCAAAAGTTTTTCCTACATGAACTGGTAGTATAGGAAGTTCCTTATATATATATATATATATATATATATATATATATATATATATATATTAAGAAGAAAACTAGTTGAAAATGCTGTTCGTCCATATTGTGATGACTAATCTTCTAATATAAGTCCGTTACTGAGCAAAAGAAATTATTTAAATATTGTTTATGGAAATATCAAAATTTAATCGCATTACATTAAAGTTGAAGGAATATCTGTTTTATAATTATAACATGATTTTATTGTTTTCAAACAGAAAGCTTTGGGTATTGATTCTGAAACGTGTAATCCAATAAAATTAAAGTAAGAATTATAAAAATATAAGGATCAAGAATCTACCTTCGCTGTCACATCCGGGCACCTCGTCGGGCCAGACGCAGGAGTGTGACTCGTCCTGGTAGGCGAGTCCCTCTTCGCAGTCCGTGACGTTCGGTTCTCCCCAGGCGCACTTGATATAGTGGGTGCAGCTCTCCGAGGGGAAGATGCCGAACTGGTAGGGGCAGCCGGGGGTGCTGATCGGGGGCTCTGGAAAGTACAGATATTGACAAATATTAATTGAATTAATATCTATGATCGAATGATGTACAACACTAAATAAATCGAACGAGAAAAGTTACCCCAGAGAAGTTATTCACAAAGAAATTGATGATTTGAAGTTTAAATCCAGCGTTAACGATGCACAAATATACAGGTATACTGCAGACACGTGTTTCGGGGCTACAAGGAGCCCCTTTTTCAATGCAAGAAGCTTTTATCGAATGATTCTTCATCCTAAAGCTCACACTTCTTGCATTGGAAAAGGGGCTCCTTGTAACTCCGAAACACGTGTCTGCAGTATACCTGTATATTTGTGCATCGTTAACGTTGGATTTAAACTTCAAATCTATCGCACAAAGGTATTTATTTTCTTCAAATTGATAATGTTCCATACAAAATATTTATTTCATAGAAAACTACACTATAAAAAATGAATGTTGTTTTTACAGTAAAAAACAGCTAATTTTATAGTGATAAACTGAAAAAAAATGCTATTTTTGCAGTAATAAACTGCATAATTTCTACTTTTACAGTACTAAACTGTAAAATTGCTAATTTTGCAGTAATAAACTGCATAATTTCTACTTTTACAGTACTAAACTGTAAAATTGCTAATTTTGCAGTAATAAACTGCTAAATAGCTAATTTTAGAGTTTATTTCCGTGCATTTTTCAGTTTTTAAACTGGAACCTTTGCTTCGAGTATTATACTGCTGTTTTTGCAGTATAATGCAGCTAAATTTCACAGCAATAAACTGTAACATTTCTAACTTTGCAGTAAGAAACTGAAAAATTGCTAGTTTTACAGTTTATTACTGTACATTTTACAGTTTTAAATTGCAACCTCGGCTGCCAGTATTATACTGTAAAAACAACAGCACATTTATTGCAGTGTACAACACTAAATAAATCGAATAAGAAAAGTTACCCCAGAGAATTTACTCACAAAGAAATTTATTTTGTTCCGTATAAAATATTTATGACACAGAAAACTAGTTTTACATAATAAAGAAATCAATTTGTATATACACTGCTGGCCACCCGACATGCAACACCAAGATATACTCGTACTAGAGATGTCTTCACAAAATTTATTTTGTAGATAACATGTTGACCAAGTATCAAATGATTAAATTTATAGACTTCTGTGAAGTGTCGTTCCTGCCAAACTATGCTGATGCATGTATTAAATTTCATATTTTTCGCATGCTTCCTTCAGGGTGTTGCATTTACGGCAGCCGGATAGCAGTGTATATATAATGGTTCCCATTTCGCGTCATACAAAATATTTGTTACATTTGTACGTAACTGATGAAATTGATTTCGTTCCGTAGATTTTTTACAGCGGAAATCGGCCGTATACAAACAATGAAATGGATTTGATTTCAGAGAAAAATGTATTACATATAGAATTGATTGCACGTGAATAATTAAATTGTTTTGATTCCAGTCAAATTATTCATTACATAGAAAATTACCAGTGTAATTTATTTTTAAAATATATATTTGTGTAAATAGTATTATGAAATGATTTTGGATCCACATAGAATATATGTCACATATAAAATTAGTTGTATGCGTACAAGGAGTTTTTTTGTTATTTTGTACACTCTATGCACATATACGTTCTAACAATTAGTTTTAATACTATTCAAAAATAATGCAGTAATAATAAAATGAATTCAACTTCATTTAGAATATTGGTTACATAGAAAATTGTTTGCATGATAAAAGAGGGACTTAATATTCATTACTTTAAGAATTCATTTATAAAGACTTTATATACAGGGTGGTTATAAATTAACGTGAGGTGTTTAAAGCCCTCTAGCGCGCGAAGTACTGGGCGAAATATCGTCAAATTTCATGACCGCACATATTAGACTATTTCGGTTTCTGAAAAAAAAAAAAAAAAAGATTAAAAAATCATCACCTGGGGACAATTTGGCGCTGGAACAGTGTAGTACTCTGAATATCTCGAATTAAATTTGACAAAATGCTATGCAAAGCAATTTTGCAAAGAAAAAATGATTGTTATTTGCAAATGAGGTTTAATGTGATCGCCGTAGAATTTCCGGTATGACCCCCAAGATCGCCCGATCTCAATCAATGTAGTTTTTGATTATGGAGATAGCTGAAAAGTGTTGTGTATCAAAGAAATGTTTCTGATATAGCAAGTTTAAAAGATTGAGGTATTGAAGTACTGGGGAAACATTGCCAAATTTCATGGGCACACATATTAGGGAATGGGATTTCGATTTCTGAAAAAAAAAAAAAAAAAAAGGTTTAAAAATGGCCACCAGGGGGATTTTGGCGCTGCAAAAGTGTATTTCTCTGATTGTCGAAGAATTAAATGCTACTGACTAAATATGCATCCATTTTATTTGCAAAAATGGCTTTTTTATCGCAAATGTAGTTCAATATGATCACCATTGTGAAGTTGCAAGAACTGGATACGATGCACAACAATTTCCACGGCAGCTAGTAGCATATCAGAATTGATTTCTCTGACTTTTAAAGATACAATATCTTTTAAACTTGCTATACATGTCTTTGATACTTAATACTTTTCAGCTATCCCCATAACCAAAAATCACATGGATTGAGATCGGGCGACCTTGGGGGCCAAACCGGACATTCTACGGCGATCATATCAAACCTTATTTGCAAATAACTTTTTTTTTTCTTTGCGAAATTACTTTGTACAGCATTTTTTCAAGTTTGATTCGAGATATTCAGAGTAATACACTGTTACAGCGCCAAATTTTACCCTGGTGGCGATTTTTCAAACTATTTTTTTTTTTTTCATAAATTAAAATCCCATGGTCCATGAAATTTGACAATATTTCGCCCAGTACTTCGCGCTAGAGGGCTCCAAACACCTCACGTTAATTTATAACCACCCTGTATTATTAAAAACCACTAGAATATTTTGATGAATAAATACTGTCTTCGTACAACACTTCTTTGTTTTGAGAAAAAGAAAATTATAGAGTTAAAAATAAAAATATGAATTCATTTCTGACATATTAAACTTTCCACTTTTCTAATTGAAAATTGTATTAAAGTTTTTGCATTTTTTTCAGTTAACCTTTTTAGACTTTTTATTCATTCTCAGCAAACGTGAAATTAAACACTGTTAACAGTTCATATGTTGACAAGAACTTTTATTTTTTTCGCAGAAGTTCAGTACGTTTCTGCGACGTGAGCTTTTTTGCTCGCATGCGCCATGTTTTTTGGATAATAAATAATATAATTTTTAATAAATGGTACTTTTGTTGTAAATGTGCGATTTCATTTAAAATAACAAATTTATATATTTTCTTAATTGGATGGGTCCATAGATAGAAAAATTGCAAATTTTCGGAGTTATCATGTGTTCTTGGATGGTTTCATGAGAAATCATAGACGAAAGTTTACTTTTGCTATAATGACATGGTAGAAATACTGCATTTTTTGTGTTAAACTTTGAAAGATAGTTCATTTCTTTAATCCTTAAAGTTCTTGAGAAATTTTCACGTTATTTATGTCAAAAAAAGAGGGTCAAATTTCCGATACATTTTAACAAATTCCAAGATTGCATGATCATATTTGCAAAAGATATTGAGTTTAATTTGTCATGTTACTGTAAAAAATTATTTAATTCTTAGCCATTCATGTGACTGATTGGACCTATCACAAAGACAATAGAAATCGTTTACGCCTGTGGTTCCCAACCATTGTGAGTTCATCACCCCCTCGAGAAATTGAATGACACCTATCGCACCCTCCCTCTTTCTTGTCTTGGAAAACTCCTACGTGTTAGTGAACATCTCTATTAAGAAAAATATAAATTCCTAATTTTAATATGAAGTAAAGTGTTTAGTTTATTTATTATAAAGCAATTTTACCCGATAGCTCTTAAACTTAAAATATGTAAATAGATAAAAGTACCTTTTTTTCCAAAGCAAACTCATAGATATTTGAAAGACTTACGACCAAGGAAGTAATGTGATGTCTACACCAGGATCTTAGACATTCCAATATCAATTGCGATGAAATATTTCAAACGGGACTTACCTACAGTTTTCTCGCCGCAGTCCTTTCTCCAGTAATAACCGCAGAGATCGTAGACGGGGCTCTTGTCGTCAAACACCAGTCCGTTGGGGCACTTCTCGTGCGAGTACGTCCCGTTCGTGCACTTGTAGTACTGGTCGCAGGCCGTCTCGTGCTCCCATCCGAACACGCCCTCCTCGGGGCAGCCCCCGTAGCCCCCACCGTACTCCGACTGCGGAGCCCCTGCGGAGATTGCGAGAAATTAAAAAGGAGCTCAGAATGAATCTGTGTTATCGAAATAGAAATAACCAGCATGGATTTAGTAACTTATTATGACTTGAAATTGCTCAAATTGCTAAAGCTTGGACTTAGTTAAAATTATTAGAGCTTGAATTTAGCTAATCAAAAATAACCAATAGCGAATTTGTGTAGAGAAAATTTAATTTTCAGAACTTGCATTTAGTAAATTAGTATAGTTTGTGTGAATTTAGTAAATTACTTCATCTTAAAGTTAGTCGAGAAATCACAGCTTGAATTTAGTAACATAAATCACATGTTAATGAATTTTGAAGTACTTAATAAATAGTTCTATTTGTAAAAAAACTGTTATATTTGTTTAAAAATGTAATTATACTTTTAATTAATTTTTGTAAGGATGAATAGTGATCCAACATTTTTTTTATCTTCTGTAAAATTTTACATCATCTTTTAATTATTTGTAAAAATTGTTTTTTGTTTCAAGAATGATACAGAATAAATTATTTAACATACTAGAATAAAAGTACCCCCAAAGTAAAGTATAGACTTTGACTATGGAATGTACCAAAATTATGAGTATGATTGGAAAAAAAAAACAGTTCGTTTTAAAATGAAACGGAAATTGCTAATTAAAATTTCTGCTAATTAAAAAGTTAAATTTATTATTAAAATTTAGTCTAAAAAGTATTCCTAGATTGATTGCTATATTGGTACAACCAGCACAGAGGAGAAGTTTGTAAAGTGTCATAAATATGAGAAAAGAATATTTTGATTTTCGAAGTGATCGGTTTTTGCGTAAAATCTCATTTCGGGGGGGGGGGGGGGTGAGCTTTTAAATCTAAGCTTTGATATTTTTTCTTCATATTTTATGCACACACCTACACACATACACACACTATGAAAAAATTAACTACATTCAATGGCTATAAATGTCTCTCTTGGGAAATAATTTATCAAGTAAATTTTTTTTTTTTTTAATTTTGTACTCATTTCAATACGTTTGAATACTTTAAGTACTATGCAAACAGGCTCAGAACATCGCAATTCAACACTAAATCTTACACATTTTCATTGAAAATATAGATAATAAAAGTATTAGGGGATAATTTTTGCTCTTTTATAACATTTTAATGCAACAATGTTTCTCATAATGATTAATTTTAAATAAGATGAAAAATATCTTACCTATATTTTTTTTAAAGTTTGCGTCATTAAAAAAAAAATGTTAGTTTTATGTCAAAGCACATTCAATAACTTAGGATGTTCTGTGCGAAAATAATTTTAAATGATGGAGTGTATGACAGCTAATAAGTAAGTGTTAGCAATACGTAGGTATGTTTATTACATTGCGTAAATTAATTAAGTACGAAGGAAATCTACGGCAAATATTGCTGTAGTTATATGGGAGAAACCAGTATTGTTTTTTCGGAATCGCTTCATTTTTCTAACTGAAATAATTTGTAAGATTTTACCTTTATAAAAGGAGTTCCGTTTTAAAATTTTCAAATCTATTTTCAGATACTGATATTAAGGGACCAATAAATATCTGTTCATAACTATATCTATAATATCGATTTTTTTTAATTTACTATTATTTATTTATTTGTTTAGTTATTTTACTATTATCTATTTATTTATTATCATTATTATTATTTTATTTTATATTATTTATTTATTTATTTATTTATTACTCTTATTATTATTATTATAATTAGTTATTACTATTATTTTTTTTTAGTGTCTTATCAAAACGTTATTTAAAAGGATTATTTTCACACCCATTAGCATAATGAAATAAACAGTTATTCATAGTAAAAATATTATAACATTACTCGTTATGTAAATATTAGAAAATGCTACGACGAAACTGTATACATTTTACATCAAATATGTCTCACGTTTTCTGCTAAACAAAAAACCTTTCGCCTTTGCCCCAGAA
>JAXGGA010007034.1:0-65418 GCA_038373865.1 Uloborus plumipes
CATCTTAAAAATCTTGAACTATTTTTATGCATGCGTTGAAATAGGGAATTCATTGGTTCCATGATATCTATGGCACATGAATATTGGGCTAAAAGTTAAAAGGGAGAAAATGAATTTTTTAATGTCTGCCTGAGAAGTTAATTTGTTTGTTTCTAACGGGACTAAGATTCTTTCATGTTGCAATTATTTCTTGATGGCTATTACCATTTGAGAGGCACCTGGACTCTTACGAAGTGGAGGGTAGGCCCGTCATTTAGGGGGTCAGAGGGTCAACCCCCCCCCCCCTCCCGGCTTTGGGAAACCAATGTGTTTACCTGCAAGTGGGCGGGGTTTTTACTATTTTTTGGCAAATTTTACATTGAATACATACCCATTGCCCTCGCTGGAAAAGTTTGAAATGACGGCCCAGGCAAAGAGGCATTATTTTCATTTGCTAAGTGTAAGTTATATCATTGATTTAATTTCTTGTTGCTATTGGGAATTACTAATCATTTTCATGGATATTTTTATTATATTTATCCCACCCGAATTTATTATCTGATTTTATTAATTTATGCCTCATTATAAACTCCCAAATGAGAAAATTTTCGTGGAAATTTACGACTTCACGCTTTTGGCTAGTTAACACATATAAATATTACAATGGTATTTATCTACCTTTTTATGCGTCATATTTTGACACATTTGAATTGTCTTTCAATGTTTGATTTTACTATCAAAGATCGAGTTGAAATGATTGTTTTATTTATATGACACTCATTAATCTACGAAAATGTTTGTTTGTACTATAATAGTTATTTTCATTTGCATAGTACAAGCAAGTTTATTTAGTTAATGTATTGCTGTTTATTGTAAATATTTTTAACTAATCTTATCCCTTCAGATTCTGTTTATTTCACCCAGCCTTATTTAAACAAATAGTGCGTAAAAATCATGTGATTAGAAGTATTGCATTCAGTTTATACCTTCAGTGTCTATTTTTAAGTCATAATAAAATGATAACTTTCAGTGGCGTAGTGCAGAATTTTTTTAATTAAATAATAATAATTGTAATAAAAAATAAATAAATAAATAAATAATATTAAAAAAAATAAATAAATAAATAATATTAAAAAAATAAATAAATAGAGAGCGCTAAAAATAAAAATAAATAAGTAAAAGAGGGTTGGCAAAATTTTTGGGGGGGAATTTGCGCCATTAAGCTTGGGGGGGATGGGCACCCCTGATTAAATGAGTTCTAATCAAGTTACAAAAGCGTCACCATTAATTTTTTTATTGCATGTAATTTCATCTAATGAAGCTCGTTGTTTCGTCTGTTGATTTGAGCAAAAATTGAAGCTGAAACAAACTCATAAAGCATGCTCAATACTTTGAGCTATTCCTTAATCGAGTCGTTTTCTGACTGTTTCTTCATCCTTAGATACGTGAAGACTTCCGAAGTGCTCTCTTCAACCTGGCGCTACTATTGTCGGAAGCTGGTAGGCCTATGGAGGCGGTTCCTTTCTTGCACCGCCTTTTGCGAGTAAGAAAATTTTGTTTGTCTCTTTTGTCCCACGATTTAATATTCCTTACGATTTATATTTCTTTTAGAATGCACAAGCCATAGGCTTTAGTTTCTAGTCAGTGAGAAAATTCTCAGCATGCAAAATTATAGTCAGAAATCATGTGTGCGCTGATTTTTGCATGCAAATATATTACCTTACTAGGCAGAGACTAAACCTCCAGATAGAGAAAGTATGCGGCAAAAATAATTAAGCAAATCAAATTTCTAACACAAGCAATTATCTTTAAATTTAGACCCTAGAAGCATAATCTCATCGGTAGATGATCGGCCATTCATCGAAACCCGATGGAATTCTCATCGGTCGATGATCGGATTCGATGAGTTCTCATCGGGAACTGCTCCAATATGTCTCA
Organism: Uloborus plumipes; assembly: GCA_038373865.1. Classification (NCBI taxonomy): domain Eukaryota; kingdom Metazoa; phylum Arthropoda; class Arachnida; order Araneae; family Uloboridae; genus Uloborus; species Uloborus plumipes. Next base: position 1,918 of record JAXGGA010007034.1, read on the forward strand.
TCGGCCAAACAGAATCCGAGCAGCTAAATCCGATGAGTTTTGCTCGAAATACGATGAGATTTGGAGCAATTTACGAGCAGTGCAGTCCCGTGCCGATGAATTTAGGATCAATTTTGGATGCTCGGCTTATTGTCATCGGGAAAGTTAATAGGAAGGATATCGCTTTTCAATGAAAAGTAGCTCATCGAAAACCGTGCTCGGATACTGATCGGAACGATGTCATCGTGCGTTACGGGATCAGTTTAAGAGGAGTTCGATGATCGGCCGAGCAAAATCCGATGAGTTGAAGCTACTTGGGAACACTTATTGTGTGAGAAAGTTCTTACAAAAGCATTTTATGAGCACCAAAACGGTTGGAAAATAGAAACTCGAAGTTGAGCTTCATCACTCGGCAAACATGTTTCACGGCTAAAGCGTTTTGGCCTCAGTCGAAAAAGGAAACCTATTTTCCTGTCTTGTCCTATTTTCTATCTCATAGTAAATAGTACCAGCAGTTACGAATTCATTAAAAATGAGATAATTTCAAATATGAAGTAAATTTTGTAGCATTCAGAATTACTTTTTGGATATGTTCCTGGAGGCTTTCAATCACAGAAGCGTTATTTATACACTTTTACAGCTATGAAATTAAAATTAAAATTTTGTAAATTATTTAAATTGAGGGAATCTTTATATGTTTTTTAATTCTTATAATTTTTATTTTGATCCTCAGTCAATGATGTATGAGTTATGAACCTTGTGGGCGTGCACAGTTATTCAAGGAGTTCTAATCAAGTTATTGAAGTAACCACGAAACCTTTTTTTGTATGTAGTTTCATACATTAATATTCTTAGAACAACCAAATATATTTAATTTGCAAAGTACTGATTTTCTTTGGATTATTCAGAGACTGGAAAATTGTAAACAAAATTTTCAAAAGAATTAAAGACACTGATAGTTTTGCATTTTTTAAAGGGTACATTGGTGGATTTACAACTATCGCAATTGCGAAGGGCCTCCGCAGCATAAGGCACCGAAGAAAATCCAAAAAGGGGCTCCCAAAAATGCATTGCGAGGGGCTCCGAAATCCGTAAATTCACTAGGGTGAAGTGGGGTAATTGTGTACCTGTTTTGACGAAATTCAACTTCTTAAGTCTCTGGTGGGGAGGGGGGTATTCAGAATTTTATTTTTTTTATATCATCTTTTAGCGGCGTTTCTCTAAATTACAAATTACCCAAAGAATTTAAAAAAAAATATTTTTTTCATGGTTGTATTGCTATGTTTTTAAAACCATCTCTGAAGTACAAATTTGCCCCACAAGTTGGGGCAAATGTGTACGCCGCATGAAAATCCTATACAATTCAGTTGTTTTGCTGTTGGGCCAAATAAGTACAAAAGAGCAGTTAAGGACAAAAAATTCTGTGTATGATTTTTTTATTTCCGAATTCTCCAGCGGAAGCTATGCACTTTTTTGTTGCCCACCTTCTGTCCTCTCTTAATTGGTACAATTTACAAAGGTGAAAACAAAGTACAAAGCATAGGATTAAAGGGGAAAAAACGTCTTTAATAGCAAAATTGAAAAGAACATTCCAAAATTTGTATCTTGGAATGTAAAAAAAAGGAATTATAGTGGCGAGTCCTGGCCAAAATGAGAATAGCAAATTTGAGTGAGACCTTCAGCAACTCTGCTAACCCATGTTGTTGGAGGAAAATTTAGCTGGGAATATCAAAACACCTCTTTTTCCCTCAGATGGCTCTGGAAGCTTGGTGACAATAGCATTGCCATCGATTTCGCTAATATCTTCAGAGTGAGGGTAAACGAAAGTGTTTTCTCCATTTTTTTCAATTAATTTATTGTGAGGAGGTCAATCAAACATTTGGGAACAAAAATATACGCCCTAATAAGATTGTAAAAGTCTAATAAGGAGTGGGTGAATGTGTATTGTATGTAAATTTTGCTTAGGGTAAATGTTTACTGTAGTACACATTTGCCCCAGGAAAAAGTACACATTTACCCCGTGACTGAAAACAAACCGGGGTAAATGTATACCCCAACAGTATGTATAGGTAAACATTAATTCAACTATTCTGCAGCCATTAATGAGGAAAACAACTTACCTTCAAGTGATTTATCCAAGAACTAATCAAATTTAGCTGAAAATGGTGATCCTACAGCACTGTAAACAAAAGTCCACGAAATGTGATTCACAACGAAAAAAAAACACCTGACGAAATGGAGGCAGATTGATAAAGCCTTATTATCTGGACATAGGTGCAGCCATCTGACAAGTGATCACTAACCTACAGGCTTCCAAATGGTGCCACTAGATAGCAGCTAGCTTCAGTTTTTCCTCCTTTTTTCAAATGAGTACACATTTGCCTCAAGTACGCAATTACCCCACTTCACCCTACTTAAAGAATATCATATGATACTTTACTGTACATGAATAAAATAAATGATTTTGTTTTAGAAATATTAGTTCAAAATTTAAAAAAAAACTTATTTTACAGCATCATCCGGATCATGTGAAAGGCTTAATACTTCTCGGAGACATTTACATAAATAGCATAAGAGATTTAGATGCAGCTCAAAAAGTAAGTATTTAAAATTCATTTCATGTTATGAAAATATTATCCTTTATTGTCGTAATACTTTTCTTAAAAGCTGAAAAAAAATCATGCTTTTACATTTGACCTGTTATTTTCTTTATCTCAAAAATTGATGTGCATCGAAACATTTCCTCCTTACTATGAAGTTAAAATAAGAGTACTTTTGTCTCTTGAAACATTTTATTGTCTCAAAAAAGTCTTAGAGCGATTTGAAAACTTTTGCTCTTGGGAATTATAGCTTTAAATAAATGAAAACTGAAAAGAAATTTACAGGCATAGATATTTGATTGTAATCGTTTACATTTGTAGAAAAAAAAAGTCACGAATGTCACCAAAACATATTTATATTCTCTGAGTTTCTTGAAAGCATTTTCGAAGAAATATAACCCCGAGTAGCTATATTGCACAAGTCAAAGGAAATTTTAAAAATTACCTTTGAAATGGTTATTAATATTTTTATTTTGGTGTGTGAAATAAAAAATCAAAGCATAAACTAGATTATTTTTTAATATAACTACTCGGTTCAATTTGTTTACAAACTTCTATGCCATTCCCTTTTTTTGTAGGGATGGAGGGACTACCTAGAGGCTACAGTGGTCTTTTCATGCATGTAGCCTTTTAGTAGCTACAATTTCATTTTTTTTTTTTTTTTTTTTTTTTTTTTGATTCTCGGGCTAGTCAGATCAAAAAATAAGGCGGGGGGGGGTTAAAAGCATTTACAGCTTATAAAACAGGATCTAAAATTGGTCATTTCGATATGCATAACTCAAAAAGGGTAAGCCATAGAAGATTTTACATAATTTGTGTACCTTAGAACCAGAACGACGTAAGTCGAAAAATAGCGATTTTCAATTTAGTGCTGCATTATTATGTAGAATCATATTCGGCATCGACCCATGAGAACATTATTCTATAAAAGAAATTCCTTCACAATTATTTAGCAGCATTTAAAGAGCGCGAGTCCCCGTCCTTACCATGCATCTGTCGATCATTTTTACTCTCTACCTAAAAGCCGCCAAAATGGACTTTCGTTAGTCTAATTCTAGGATATAGATTTTACGTGTAGGTCTGAGTGGGGTCTAGTTCTGCGCTTCCCTTTCTGGTTGCATTTAAATGTTCCCAAGATGGTCTTTCACCCCTCTTTGGGGTAAATCTGTTAATTTCAATGCAGACAAGAGATTTCATGATTTGGCGACCACTTGCTGCTATATCTCTAAGTGTTTGCCGCCGACTTGGTGCCATATCGCCAATTTGGCAAAAAAGCTTACCTTGTACTTTTGATTTCTTTCTCTTGTCATTTCTCCTCTTTGTTTCCCAGTGTTATGAAAACATTCTGAGCCAAGAGCCTGAAAACGTGCAAGCACTTCACAATCTGTGTGTTGTGTACGTTGAACGAGGACATCTGCAGGAGGCTGAAGCGTGCCTGGAGAGGGCCTCTGCCTTGGCGCCGAACGAACGCTACGTCAACGACCATTTAGAAATAGTCCGAGCCAGAAGGAAACTTACGTCGCCAACTTTTACGGACAGTAGAGACAACTCACCTCATCAGATGAGGTAGCCGTGTATAGAAATCATGACCTCTTGAGATAAAATACAAGGTCTGTTGGAGTACACTGTACTTTTCTGTTAGCACAATTCATCGGTCGTGGATATACATAAGGCAGAATAATATTTCTTGAGGCACCTGTCGTTCCTAAAAATAAGCATCTGAAGCATTGCTCGCATTTCTTAGTTTTGGTTTGACAGTTATGCTGCATTGGGAAGGAAACGGACAGTATCTACACGTTTTTTTCTTTTCTTTTTTTTTCTGCGTTTTTATCATCTGTTCTACTAAAGCTTTATTGAACAAGTTTGCTTATTTAGTTTACGCTAAAAATAAAGTAAGAAAAAGAAGGTTATATTCCAAGATTTCAAAATTGTTAGCGGGGAAATCAAAACAAGTATCTTCAAATAGTTCAAAGATCCATTTCTGCACATTAGTTCTGCATTATCAATGAAAAAACATAGTTGTTTCAGAACATCAATGCTCAGAATTGATACATCGACCCAAAAACATCGATATCTTGAAACATCGATTTTCTGAAACCCCCTTCTGTTGACCTTTTTAATACATATTCCAGCATAATGAACGCTGAAAAATGTTTTTCGCAATAAACAATTTGTTAGTTAAGATTTCTGAACTGTTAAAAAGTATGTAACAATAATATTACTTTTGTGAGAAAATTAATTACTAACAATCCAAATTATAATGAATAAATAAATTATCTATTTCAAATACGAAAAAAAAAACCTATCTACAAATTAACTGAAATAATTTCGTAACATCTTTTAACTTTCCATCTCAGTGATACAAAAACTGGAAAAAACTTACTGAATAACTAATGTTAAAAATGCTCAATTACAGAAATTATAAGTAACCGCAAGTAAAAATTGTACTGTACAATATTTGGTTAGCCCAATATTTAAAGGGAAATTATTGATTTTTATATCAATAACTTATCGAGAGCAAGAAACACTGTTATATGTTCATACACATATTAGAAGAAAACGGTAATAAAAAGAACTCATATTTATATCAGAAGAAAACTTTGGAAAACGCGGAAAATTATTTTTAACTGTGTGCTGAGGAAAAAATTGTCTACTGTTCTGCAATATAAGTTTACTTTTGTAAACAACTAACAATAGAAAATTCTTTTCAAAGTGATAGATCCAGGAAAAGTGTAAGGCTTTGTTTATAATTGCAAACTGTAAACATGTTCATATTTTTAAGGACATTTTTGGTTAAAATATAACTATCGATATCGGAAAAAAATCAGACGCAAAACATCGATGTTAACAAAAATATCAACCCTCAAACATCAATGTTTTTGCAAAAACATCGGTACTTCCAAAACATCAACATCGATGTCACACCACAACTGCAGATACTGCTCTTAATTTTTCTACAGCAGCACAGATTATAATTCTTGGCACTCTTAGCAAACCTTTTTGAAAAATAGCTGATATGACTGGAAAGTACTATGTCGAATTTGCTGAAACACCTTCTTTCTTTTAACATTAAGAGCAACTTTCATCTCCTTCAAAAGAAAACCATAATAAATGATGTTAGCAGTATTAAGTCAAGACACTAGGTAAAAAATGACCTTGAATTAAACGCTCAACATCCTGTGATTATTTTCAAAATGTTTTCGAGTATTTGATTAGCGAGATCCAGTCAGCTTGCAATTAGTGTCAATAAGGTATATTATCTCATTGATATGACATATATTAATAGTAATTTTAATGTGTAATCAGCTGCATTACTTTCCATAACTCGACTCTTGAATATTAATTTCTGCACCATGCATCAATAACTTTTTCAACTCGTAAAAATCTTTACTTCAACAGTCCATTTAATTAAGGGTTTTTTCTAAAAATGTGTCATCCTCTGACATTCCTTGTATTTTGTCCACGCATAGTTTGGTCGGTGATTGGTGTTATTTGAAGGCAGCAATATGGACAGTATACTTTGTATTAAACGCTCTTATTATTTCGAAAAATTTCTAAACAAATGAGTTATCATTTTTACTGTAAAAATCATATTTTTAACATTGTGCTATCATTAATTAATGTGCTCAAATATTGCAGTTTGTATGCAGCTATTTGTATGTAGATGAATAATTGTATTTTACAATAATAAATATTTATTTGCGAAAATAAAATAATTTTAAAAAAATACTTATAACATTTCACAACAGCGAAATTATTATTTTTCGATTTTCGACCAAAATATCATATTTTTTGCTACTTTCTAAAAGGCCTCCAAAATATATTAAGTACAGAAAAAAATGATTTTGAGCGAAACATTTTTAAATCTATAGCATTTATGCTAGTTACATAAAAATAAGAAGCTTTTTGGTTCAAGCAACAAAGATGATATATTTGTGAAATTTATTAAGACAAAATGATGAAACGGGAGAGAGTCTTCATATTTTCTCACTGAAAGCACTGATAAAACTTGAGAACCCTTTGTTCTAATCATTTTGAATCTAAAAAATAAAATAATGCAAGCTACATAATTTTTTGTACGATGAAGGTTATAGATTGTATTGGTTTGCGATGCAAAGTAACCATAGGGTTTTACAACTTTTTCATTTGTAATTGTTGCATGGAACCAGACTAACTAACTCATACGTAAAAAAAAAGAAGAAAGTTTAAAACTTCTGTTACTCTATTTGAGATGTTAAATTGATAGAATTTAAGCTAGACAAAAACCCTAGGCACTACTTAAGAGGATATTTTGAGTTTCTTTTGGAATATAATCACTATATGAACCTAATTGTCATTAAAGCCTGCTCATATCCCACATTTAATTATTAGTGATCTCTTAAACACTCTCTATTTAATATGCTTTTGTTTTCATTGCTATAGCTTCTTCTTTCCAATTTTTTTTCTTTTACATACTCAATGTCTTTCAGTTTCCCTTTTCTTTTCATCTAAGAGTTCTGTAGAAGAAAGTTGCATGTTCATTTTATATGCATATTTTAAGTATGCTCTCTACTTCAATTGTTTGTTTTGTTTTCAAATTTATCTTTTCCTTTGCTTTCTTTTTTTTTCATTTTTCTTTATTTTTTCAGATTCTATATTTGTCCTTTCCTCTTTATCTTTTTCCTCTGCTTTCTTTTTTGTTTTCATTTTTCTTTCTTTTTTTCAGATTCTATATTTGTCCTTTTCTCTATTCCTTTCTTTTTTTTATTTTTAAAAAAGAGACTCCACATATTAAATTTGTAATCGTCTTTTATTTTACTCTCTCTACTTTACGCTCCTGTTATAGTATCATTTCACGTTTTTTTCCCCCAACCTCCAACTTTGGGGGAAAAGTTGGAGGTTGGGGGATCTATTTTTCTTTTCTTTTTGGATTTTTAGACACGAACTTCGCATCTTAGGTTAAATTTTGAACATATTTTATTTAATCGTCCTTACATCATACTATTTTTTTGTTTTCATAGAAATCTTTATTCCGCTCCCCCCTTCCCTTTTTTTCTCAAGGATTCTGTATCTTTCCTTTCCTCCTCTCTTTTTCTTTTGAATTTTCCTAAAAGAAAGGTATAAATCTATTTTGTACTAATCTTTTATTTTATCTTTATATTTTATACTCTTATTTAACTTTTATATTTTATATTCTTATTTTATTTTTACATTTTTTCTTTCCCTCCCCCTCTCCATTTTTTTCTTTCTTTTTGGAGTAGTAGAGAAGAGTATTGGATATTCCTTTTCTACTCAGCGTTTATTTTAAACTCTTCCCTTTCCTTCAATATTCCTTTCTTGTTTTCGTTGCCATTTTAGGCACTTTTACAAAACGTATCTTTCATAGATGCTACTAAGATACTTTTCTTTTCTTTTTGAATCTGTGTAAAAGAAAGTTGCATATTTATTTAGTACTCGCCGATTCCTTTATACTCTACTTAATGCTTCTCTTGTTTTCAGTGCTTTCTTGTTTTTTCTTTTAAAATTATTTACTTTCATTGATTCTTCTTCTTTTATTTTCTCTTTTCTTTTCTATCTATATTTCCACAGAAGTAAATTAGAGTTTTAATTTTTACTCATGTTTTATTTTATATTTTCTAGTTAATATTGCTCTTTTAATTTTATTTCTATCTTGTTTACCTTTGAAAATTATTTTCTTGCATTAATTCTTTATAGTTAATTTTTTTCTCTTTCTTTTATTCATATAAGAAAGCTGTATATTTGTTTTACTTTCGTATTTTATTTTATGCTCTCTATTTAATACTCATTTTTTGCCTTCATCGCCATATTGTTCACTTTTTCAAAAAAATATTCTTTCATAGATTCTATTTCTTTCATTTTCTCTTTTCTTTTTCTTTTGGATTTAAAAATATGAAAGTTGTAAGTGCCATTTAGAGTAAAAATTAAAACCTTTGAAACTTAAATAAAAACTTATAAAAAACTTCCTTTTTTGCGGTGTTCATTCCTATCTTACAAAAAAAGAAAATAATAATAATAACTAAAATACAAGTTTCAAATAACATCGTCTAATGCTAATTAAAATCGGAATATACTTTTAAGGGACGCACGAAATTGTGTAACAAAACGTAGATTATTATATAAGAGGTTCTTGAGTTATAAGTGATTGCTAAGCAAATGACAAACCAAATCAAAACCAACTGCAGAAACTACTTAAAATTTTACAATCATAAGTCAATTCAGAGAAAAAAAAATGTAGTGTTTTTCACGCTTGATGTTTTTACTGAAAACTTATTAAAAAAGCAAATTCGTGCCTTAGTCAAATTTGAATTTCTGTGACGCTTAATGTGATGTTTAAACCTAAAAAGTAAATATGCGTGTTGTAGCATTCTTTAGACCTTTCTTTGCTGTTTTCCCCTAATAATATCATTTTACTGTTTGATGTAAAACTAAAAATAAACGTATAAATATGATTTATAAAAAAAGGTACTTGCTGCCTTCAAAAATTGTTGTAAATATTGTCAAAAAATAAATGAATAAACTGTAAATCATACCATTTTCATAATAAAAAATCAGTTTTGTAACTTTGTACTTGTTTTATTTTTGTCATTGCATTTTTCAGGCGTCCGCTTTAAAGGGCTGTCAATAAATGATGTCACATTCATTCATTTTCACCATTTTCGCCCCCCCCCCCCGCCTCCCTCTTTTGTCTCAAAATTTCACTTTTCACCTTACCTCCTGTAATATATCACGCTATTTTCATTAGCCTTTTCTTATTTTAAAAAAAAAGGCTGGACATAGCGTTTTTATTACCCTCTTCTTCACTTTAGTCACAAACTGAAACGATTTCTGGAGATCTCCTCTCTCGAAAATATGATATCGTTCGTGAACAGCCCCTAAGAATAAATATTTTGTCCTTTAACTTTTTTAAAGCTCTATGTAGGGCATGATTTCTACCGGATCCCTACTTTCTGCTGAGAATATATTCATATGTAAATAGTCTAACCTTTAGGAGCCGGGCAGTACACATGTTGTACCATAAATCTCGTCTGGTTTAGAGGACGGGGTTGAAATTTTCACACGAACCCTTTGGAGTCGAGGATTTTTTTCAAGGTTTCATACGTCTGGTACGACAGTTTAGACCTTCTCTTTTCAATGGAAAAAGAAATCTGTGGTTGAACTGTCGTACTACCTGGGTCGAAAGAAAAATTTCTATATAAACAGTCCGGATCCAAAAGGCTAAATAATGACCCCCCCCCCCTCCAACCCCTCCCAGCCAAAAAAAAAACACGAAGTAAAAGATTTGAGCTTTTGTGAGCTTACTTAAAAATTTCCTCCTGTATTCCGTGGTGTACTCATAACGTTTCTGCTATGTTTAATTTTTCTTCATAGTTGATTAAAACTCATTAAAATGGCTCATATATGGGCGATTCTCTGTAAACTCGTCATTTTTTACACGAAATCTGTCCGGGCACGGTTTTTTGAAATGTTCGTGTAATTATAATAATATTGCTCAGAAAATGAATCTATTACTTTGGTTTGAAAGAGGGCCAATTGAAGTTTGTGTTTTCTGATAAATCATGATAGGGGTAAGTCCCCCGCCTAGTATAACTAGGCAGGGGACTGTGCCAGGTGACTGTGTTTTTGCTCTTTGTTGCGTAATATCTGCAAAACTATTGGAACATAATTTGTTACAAGACTACCTATAAATTTAGGCACAAATCCTGGACATAATAACTAATATGTTTTATAATTAAACTAATTGACATTAATAAAATAACTTCCCAGAGAACTGTTTTTGCAACGACCCTGATGCATACTTTCATCACAAATGTGGCTCTCAAACTAAAAAAAGTGGCGTTTCAACACTGTTCTCGGCAATTTCGACAAATTCACACTGATTACTTTAAACTTCATGCCAAAAAGAATTTGCAAAAGTTATAGATTTTTCGTGTTACAGCTTTGAATTTGTTACAGAGGACTGTTTGAAAAAACTCCGGACAGAATTTACGTGACAATTTTAAGTTTTAGAAATACGTAATTATACCTTATTTCATAAGAAAAATATAGCTTCATTATTCTATTTTTAGATATTAATTGCCAAATTTATGTAGTGTTAATAGGTTTTTTGAAATACTATCTTTAACAGTTAGATTATCGGATTGGGACAGCCAGGGGACTGTGTTTTTGGCTCTTAGATAATTTCCAGAAAAAAAAAATTAAATTTTACTCCAAATACAATTGGGCCACAAAGTATTAATGCTTTACTTGTATTAAGAGCGGTAATTACTTTATTACACTTTATTATTTTTAAAATATTCAGTCCGGACAGCCAATTACCAGTTTACAGAGAATCGTCCATATAATAAATAATATGTCTTGATAATTACTTGATAAATGGTATAAAAGGAAGTTGAAAACTAAATGCTTAATGTTAACGTGAGAAAAAGGCCAACAACTTAAAACATATTGCAGAAAAAGAGAATACACTTTTAAAAATAAAATGTAATATTTTACCCAGAAATAAGTTAGATCCTTCAAAATTTACCTACATTTTCCATATTATTTCACCAATATAAGAAAACATTTAGTGGTTACCTGTTTGTAAAAGCGACAGTACACTGCAAAAATAGATGCTGTGTTTACAGTATAATACAGCTAATTTTACGGTAATAAACAGTAAAATTGCTAATTTTACAGTGGTAAACTTAAAATTGCTAGTTTACAGTAATAAACTGTACTAGCACCTCTGCTGCCAGTATTATACTATACTTAATAACTGCCAGTTTTTTTTACATTATGAGCTAATTTCACAGTAATGAACTAAAATTGTAGTTTTACAGCAATAAACAGTAAAATAGCTAGCTTTACAGTTTATTACTGTGCTTTTACAGTTTTAAGCTGGAACCTCTGCTGTCAGTATCATACTGTAAAATCAACAGCCTTTTTCTTTGCAGTGTAATTGTTGAAACTTGATCACTAAATACAGGATTATATGCAAATCAATATCTCATATGCAATTGCGTATTTTAGCCCCTTTGATGTTAGCTCATATAAATACATAAAAATGGTAATTTTGAAAAATAAATGCATATTACTGGGTAATTCATAAGCGTTTTCATTACTTAAAACAGATTCTGTGTTTAAATTGAAAATTATTTTTATCATTAAAAATTATGTCAAATGAAAATGGACAATTTTTATCGAAAGAAAAACATATTGTGATTTTTTACAGAGAAAGTAACCAGTGTGAATACCATTTTCTTTGTAAATATCTGCTTTGATATGCATTTACCGCCGTAGTAACAAAATGAAAAATGAAGAGCCTATTTTTTATTCAAATTTGACAACTTTCTTGAAGTACGTTTTAAAAAAATGAGAATACATTTTTTTTAGTTCTTAATGAATATGTACACAAAAAGTACAGCTATAAGACAAATTTTATACCATTTTTCTATCAGTATAAAATAGATGGCATTAAACATGTAAAACTCAAAACTAGCCATATTGATATATTTAATTAGGAGCAAACGTTTTCCTTTTCAAATTCCAAAACCAAAATTATTCTCAGTAATGCCTTCATGTTAATTTCATTATGGCTTTTTTCTCCATGTTGATCGACTAAGGTACTAAAAAACAAATTCATATCAGCTTGATTGATTGCGTAGGATAAAGCTGGAATGAGTTTTCATATCCTCTCATATTTCAAATGAATAAAAAAATCTTCATCGATAAATGTTTAGCGAAAGTGCTGCCATCATATTTCAATATTTATCACTCATTAATGCTTGATAAATTTGTGATCCATTTCGGAATCAGGGCAACAGCCTAACCTCTTAGAATTCCTAATCATCTTAATTAGATCTTAAACATGCTAAAGATTAGAATCAAGAAAAAAAAATCAAGCGTCAAGAGACCCATCAAGAAAATAGCCATTTCGTTAATCTAGCTAAAATACCGCCATATGACCTAGTTTTTCGAAGAGAAGTGGATCTAGAATCATTTATTACACGGAGGATTACTTTTCCGTTTTCACATTATTGTTTTAATAAAACATTCTTCACAAATAAAATTTTTAATGAATAAAGCAGACCTATGTTGCTCCCAGACGAACTGATTTTGTCAGAATTGTCGTGATTCTCGAAAAGAAAAAGAACAGAGAATGAACACCCCCAATCATTGGCTGGCTTTTTCTCCTATGATTAAAAAAAATGGTTAAAAAAAGAATAAAAGGTTTAAAAAATGAAGCTGAAACTACCTTAGTGCTCTTGATACACCTTTATTTTATGACGTCTTACTGCAGAAAGACACAACCATGTGAATAAAGACCCCCCAAAGACAAAAACTACAATAATTAAACGATCTAGTTAGACAAAATTTGAATTAAATGCCTGCCTCGGCAGCGTTTTCATCATAATGTTCAAATTTGAGTTGTAATTTTCCTAGTAATGCCCAAACAAGCCAACTTGCCCCATGAGAAGTGGACCAACTAGCTCCGTATGGGTCATTCCACGTCAAGTGATCCAAAATCTGAGAAAAATTTTACCTTACATTTTTGTATTTCCTTCACATTTGGCTCATAAATTGTACCAATTGAGTTAATCAAAAGTCTCAATTTTTGGATTTTTATCTCTATTATTTTTTCATTTATGAGACTTTGAACTTTGGAAAAACCCTCGTTTTTCCATGGATAAGGGTACATAAAAGGGACCATAACTCGGCACCAAATATAGATAGAACGATTTGGTAAATGGCATTTTAAAGTACGTTAGTTGCCGCTTAATCAGCTATGCAACATGACTAATTTGATAAAAATTTTCTTTATCAAAAAATAAAATTTAAATTTCAAATTTAAATTTCTCAAAAAACATATAATGAATTTTTTTGAAAAAATTCTCAAAAATTCTTGTGTATTTTATCTATGTTTGTTCAAATTTTTAGATTGGGATCTCAATGGGATCATATTTTTTTGAATTTTTGAATAAAACTGTACAGGAAAAAAATTGTATTTTTTAGATTCTATTTATTGAAATACTAAGTTCTCTTGCTCATGATGGTCTAAAAAGTAGTAAACAAACATGAATATGTTTAAAGTGAGCTAGTATGAGCTTATAGATTTGTCAGGTTCACCCCCCTACCCCTTTCTCCCCCGCACAACCACTCTTTTTTAATTCAAAACTGTTCAAAATATTTAAAAAAAACAAAAACTCTTTGATACAAAATAAATAGTAAACTTATTTAAAGTGGGGAAATGGGTTTCCTTATAACTAGACGAAGTATCCCCCTCCCCACCCAAATATACCATTCACACTATACTAATATGACGTCTAACCTTGGGATTGAGTTGAGGATTATTTTCACCCTTGGTATATACATTGTTTTTCAGACGAAGTGTTTCTTTTCGATCCGAACTTCAAAATGTACTTTCATTCAATATCTGAAATTTAACTTTATGATTCATTTCATCTTCTACCCCAGCACCAATCTTCAATTTTGAAGGGAGGAAATAAATGGGTAGCCCCAATATCATAGCAAACAGCAAAATAGCACTGTTTCGCCTTGTTCTCATCGTTTTTTCTATTCTTTTCGCACAAAACTGAAAATAAATCAAAATATCAGATCATATGTCTGTGTCCCCATAACTATCTTTCCACATTATCTAGTGTGCAGCTGTCATTTAATTTTTTTAATCGTTTGTGTTCTTTTTCATTTTGTTGTAAAGGAAAGTAATGCAGCAAGATATATTTATATATATATATATATATTAAACAAACACTGCTTTTTTGAGCACAACCTCACATGTTGTTTAACTTCTTTACAGATTGTCCCAACCCCCTTACCCTACCTTTCCACTCCAAACTTTTATTTTTTTTATCATCCCGCCTAGCCCCATTTCAAAGCCTTAGTCTCTACTGATGTCTGGAAGTGTTTCAGTTTGTTACTCTTTCCTATTAGCTCATGAGCTTTGTCCAATAAGAGAAAGGAAAGGCCGTGATGGGGACTGACATATAACGTGACACTTTAATTTCTTTTCAGTTTTGTGTAAAAATAATGGGAAAACATTATGAGAACAAGGGGAAACAGTGCTATTTTGCTGTTTGCTATGATCTTGGGGCGACCCATTTATTCCCTCCCTTCAAAATTGAAGATTGGTGCTGGGGGAGGGGATAAAATGAACCATAAGTTTAAATTCAGATTTTGAATGGAAGTACACTTTGTGAAGTTCGGATTGAAAACGAAACACTTCGTCTGAAAAACAATATATACCTAGGGGGAAAATAATCCTCAAATCAATCCCCAGGTGAGACGTCATATTAGTATAGCGTAAATGGTATATTTGAGTGGGGGAAGGGTTGTACTTTGCCTTGTTATAAGGAAGCCCATTTACCAACTTTAAACAAGTTTACTGTTCATTTTGTATCAAAGAAGCTTTTTTTCAGCATTTTAAACAGTTTGGGGGGAAAATGGTTGGGTCAGGAAGGAAGGGAGGGGAGCTGACCAATCTACAAGTTAATGCTAGCTCACTTACCTAGAGTAAAAATAATAGTCAATTCAATCTCCTGGTTAGACGTCATAATAGTACAGCGTTAATGGTATATTTGGGTGGAGGAGGGGGATACTTCGTCTAGTTATAAGGAAACTCATTTACCAACTTTAAATAAGTTTACTATTCATTTTGTATCAAAGAGTTTTTTTTTTTTTTAAACATTTTGATCAGTTTTGAATTAAAAAAGAGTGGTTGTGCGGGGGAGGAAGGGGGGAGGGGGGTGAACCTGACAAATCTATAAGCTCATGCTAGCTCACTTTAAACATATTCATGTTTGTTCACTACTTTTTAGACCATCACAAGCAGGAGAACTTAGTATTTAAATAAATAGAATGTAAAAAATATCATTTTTTTCCTATACAGTTTTATTCAAAAATTCAAAAAAATATGATCCCATTGAGTTCCCAATCTAAAAATTTGTACAAACATAGATGAAATACACAAGAATTTTAGAGAATTTTTTCAAAAAAATTTATTATATGTTTTTCGAGAAATTTAAATTTGAAATTTAAATTTCATTTTTGAAAAAGAAAATTTTTATCAAATTAGTCATGTTGCATATCAGATTAAGCGGCAACTAACGTACTTTAAAATGCCATTTACCAAATTGTTCTATCTATATTTGGTGCCGAGTTATGGTCCCTTTTATGTACCCTTATCCATGGAAAAACGAGGGTTTTTCCAAAGTTCAAGGTCTCATAAATGAAAAAATAATAGAGATAAAAATCCAAAAATTGAGACTTTTGATTACCTCAAGGGGTACAATTGATGAGCCAAATGTGAAAGAAATACAAAAATGTAAGGTAAAAAACGTTGGATGACTTGACATGACCCGTATTATCTTTTTTTTTTTTTCATAAATGTAAAAAATATTCCGAAAGCACTTCAATAAAACAGATAGATCCAACCAAAACCAGAACAAATATCTTTCAAAACATTATTTGCCAAAATGGAAATTTCATTTTATTAATAACTAGCAGTACCCGTACGACCTGCGCTCGTGCGGTAAATAAAAAAAAGTTTTATAGAAAGAGTAATGTTTTCCCCTTCAAAACATTTAAGCGTAATCCCGAAAACTGCAAAGATTGAGTTAAGCCTTGGCTAAGTTCACTTCGTATTGAAATGTCGAAGTCAATCTTTCCACGTTTGAACAAAATGGTAACGGCAGTTAAAACTTGACTAGCTGCCAGGGCAGCTAGATTAGCTTCCTGAGGCATGTTGATTCGTAATGTCCTCCCGCCACCCAACTCTTACCTCATTCTGATGTGATATTATTAGATATAATTCAATTTTCATAAGATTTTAAGACATACTCCGTACGTGGCCCATGAATGCCCAAGCAGCCTACTGCGTGGCACGGCGTTGCAAGTAGTAAAGAATGTTTCAAGAAACTACTCCCCGCCAAGGCGGCTTGCTAACAGGCCTTCACTTTTTTCCTGCATCAAAAAAATCATTCGAATTAATGAGATGATTTGCGCCTTCAAAATGGTGAGGAAAGTTACAGCAAGTTCTGCTCGCTCAGGGGAAAGAAGCTGATACAGATACTCAGTTTTTAATATAAGTAGATGGCTTTTCAACAAATGAATGTTTCAAAATATTACAAGTAGCTAGGGATAAAAATACTATGTAAGTGGCCCGCTTATGAGTTTCGTGTTTGATTTAGTTAAGCCTTTATTCAAAATTCTCATTATCATTGTTACTCTGTTTCATAGCAACCACGTTTCAACAATGGATTTCATATTTAATCATTTATTAGGCTTAAACGCTTTAAATTTGACAACTTATTAATTGATATCTTCGCTAATTAAAATCGTATAATTATATAAATTGAAACTAATGAAGCCCGAAAAATTACCTATGTATCGGTACCTGGTTCGACTTTCAGTTCATTGGCGTTCAGGAGAAACGCCAATGAACATGGCATAGAAAGAAAGTGACATAGAAAGAAAGATAGTTAGAAAGAAAGATAGAAAGATACTCAGTTTTTAATATAAGTAGATTTTCACAAACTTTAAGCGGGTATAAGTCATTTCCACGTGATTTTTCAACATTCTAGTTCCCGGCATCGAAGGTAAAAAATGTTATATTATAGGATTTGACGTAATCTTTCCAATGAGACCAAGATCAAGACGATACGATATTTATTTCTCTAGACTAGCTGCCAGGGCAGCTAGATTAGCTTCCTGCGGCATGTTGATGCATAAGTTCCCCCCTCTCTAACTTTTACCTCATTCTGAAGTTATATTATTTGATATAATTTAATGTTCATTCGATTTCAAGACATACCACGCACGTGGCCCGGCGTTGCACGGGCACTTCGCGCCCTGAAAGTAGTGAGAAAAAAATTTAAAGAAACTACTCCCCGCCAAGGCGGCTCGCTTACAGGCGCTTCACGCCTTTACTTTTTTCCTATAAAAAAAAATCATTCGAATTATTGAGATGCTTCACGCCTTCAAGATGGTGAGGAAAGTTTCAGTAAGTTCAGCTCGCTCAAAGGAAAAAAGCAGACATAGATACTCAGTTTTTAATATAAGTAGATGGCTCTTCAACAAATAAATGTTTCAAAATATTACCAGTAGCTAGCGATAAAAATTCTACGTAAGTGGCCCGCTTATGAGTTTCGTGTTTGATTTAGTTAAGCCTTCATTCAAAATTCTCATTATCATTGTTATTACTGTTTCATAGCAACGACGTTTGCAAGAATGGATTTCATATTTAATCATTTATTAGGCTTAATCGCTTTAAACTTGACTACTTATTAATTGATATATTCGCTAATTAAAATCGTATAATTTTATCAATTGAAACTAATGAAGCCTGAAAAATTACCTATCTATCGGTACCTGGTTCGACTTTCAGGTCATTGGCGTTCAGGAGAAAGAAGCGTGACATAGAAAGAAAGATAGTTAGAAAGATAGAAAGAAAGATAGTTAGAAAGAAAGATAGTTAGAAAGATACTCAGTTTTTAATATAAGTAGATAGATCCATTTTTGGGTCAAAAATTTAGATTTCGAATAAAAAAAGAACTATTCATCGAATTTTTTCCTACCTGGTCTAACAATCTTCCCTGAGCGAACCTGCACCTGCTGTAAAATTTGAACGAAATCAGTCGTGTAGTTTCTGAGTTTACCCAGGACACACATATTTTGGAGTTGGTGTTTTATACATATAAAGATTAAAAAAACGTTTATTTGCAAGAAACTAAATTAACACTTCTTGTCGAAAATTCAAACTGATTTTTTAATGCATGATATTTTTTCAATGATATTTAAGTATAAAAAGTGTAATTTTTCCTTTATCGAATGTGGAAATTACCCTGAAAGCGTTTTATAAGAACATAGATTTAACAATAACCAGGAATAATTATCTTTGAAATATTATTTTTCAATATTGGAAATCATAATATGTTAAAAAGTAAAAAAGCAATTATTTGTATGAGATAAAATTGTCTTGCTAAAAATTTTAAAAAATCGAGTATGTACTTTAACAGATTCCGCTTTTTCAATGATATTTAAGTATAAGGGGTGAGATTTTTCTTTTCACAAATTTCGAAACTATTCTGAAGGAACTTCAATAAGCAGATAGATCCAACAATAACTAGAAAAAATCTTTCTGACACTTCTTTTTCAAAATAAAAGTTACTTTTTATTAATGATTAAAAGAGCGTTTATTTGCAAAAGATAAAATTTACTTATCGAAAATTTTTGCTGATTCTTTAATGGAAGCTGCTTTTTCAATGATATATAATTACAAGGAGTGAGTTTGATTGACACACACTTGGCTAAACGGGCAATGCAATACGTGTATTTTTTTTAATATGGTGACTATGTCTACGTGTTACATAACCAACTAGTCCTTGTACCCTATATATATAAGCACACACCTATCACTTAAAATTGCAAATAAATAACTTCGCAACCAAATGCAAAAAGTCAATATATTGCTATAAAGGGATGTTTTATCCAAATCTTTAAATATATTTGGAAAAGCGACAATCGCTCAAAACTAGTTTTTCGTTAAAAATGATGTCAAATATTTGTCTTTTGTAACAGCTCTCAGTACTGTTGATAAATGTTAAAGGTTTATTCAGTGGCTATACGATAATGCAAATCTGAAACTCAATTATCAAAACTTTTAATCCTTTTTAATTGAATAAAACATGCACTTTAATTCGTAAAATAAAGCTTTAAATTACTGAAATAAAAGAAAATACCTCATTAAAAGAAAAAATCGATAATTGTCATCTTTGCTGAAGCAACTTCGCCATTTTCTCCTTTAAAGTGCCCTCGAGGCAGTGACATGTGCTTCAGACAATTTAAACTTGCTCGAAAAACTTTACCCGATGAAATTAATTTCCAAACATTTCCTCACTTAAAAGATTTTTGACCTAAATATTTGAAGATACCTACGTTCAAATAAGCAAAAAAAAAATGTTGCTTTTGTTATACACTGTAAAAACAGATGTTGTTTTTACAATATAATGGACTTAATTTTATAGAAATTTTACAGTAATAACTGTTCAGTTTGTATTTACGTAAGAGACGAGAAAAAAAAGTTAGCCAGTAAACATATAAAAATAACAACCAGTTCAACCCTCTCATTACAAAGATAGTAAGTAAAAGTGTGCCTCTTATTTATCCTGACCCATAGCTTATATAATTAAAACCGAATTGAAGATGTAAACAATAGAAATGAGAGACATGGAAATAAATAGCATCCCAAGTAGCACACTTCGTTTTTTAAAGGTTGTAAAATGGTTATTAACGTTGTAACAACCGCTTAAAAACGTTTATAAAACGTTTAAAGATTATTTGTGCTGCCTAGGATATTAGTAGATCTGTAAGGGTCCTCCCAAAAGTATTACACATTTTTTTTATTTACTCAACATGTAATTCACGGGTAAACATCCCCCCCCAAACCAATGGCACCCCCTCCCTCAATATGAAAGACCCCCTAAAGAATAAGGCCCCTCCCCCCAAAAATGAGACCCCTTCCTAAGAAAAAAAAAGGACAATATCCCTGAAAATCCCCCCCCCCCATAAAAATTTCAATGACACAGACTATGTCGTGAACCTCCACCAGGTTGGACACCCTTGTGTAATGTGCAGATCAACGTTATCCATTTCCCAGCAAAAGAAATCTGCTGAAAAACTTTTCGAAAATCTGCAGAAAATTTAAGCACATTCGGCAAAATATTCAAAGAAAACTGAAAGAAAAAAAAGTGTGGATTTTCTGCAGATTATATTGAAGACAAATGCAGATTTTTGCTGTCTTCAAAAAATCTGCAGAAATCTTTGATAAAACTTCACAAAACAAAAACATATTTTCTGCAGATTATTTTAACTCGGTTACTTCATCCATCGTACAAATTGACAATATCCTTCTCTACTTTGTACAAAACGTGGCTGTTACGAAGCACCCAAAATTCTGCACTTTTTAAAAAAATTATAAAAGTTATAATTATTTCATTATGACTTTTAATTGCTGTTATTCAAATAATATTTAACTAAAATTCCCTTTTGAGCTGGCTGCTGATAAAATTAGCACTAAATTACTTTAAGGCCATCAGAATATATACTGTGTTCAAAAAATCAACATGACTAGTCATTGCAAATGTAACAACATGTTTTTTTAGAAAAAAGATCCTAAAACGTGTTTATCAAACCTAATTAAGATATTTTTTATACGTCTATTGAACGTCAAAACTTTAAAATACTCTACTTGCTAAGAGTGTTCCGAAATATATAAAGAACATCCTGAAAGAGTGTTTCCAATAAGTTTAACATATAACAGTCCAGCTGAAACTTATGAGACAGTGGACAGTTGAGAGCGAGAAAAAAAATGCATTTTAGAAGAAAATAATAAATCTCGAAATTTCAGGTTTGCCTTGGAAAACCCGAAGAAAAATAACACTCGTGCAAACCCTACGCATGAATATCCGTCCTTTTACGGATCAAGAAAAATGAAATGCATTTTTCAGGCCCGCGAGTCAAGCACAAAGAAGTCGCATTTTTCACAACCAGGGTATTGAATTGCTCGGGACAAGAAGTCTTCCATATTTCTGTCCTGTAAATCAAATAAAGGGCAAAAAAAGAATTCCTTTTGGGCAGAACGGCATCTGCTTGCGACAGGTGTGCCAATCAAATTAGTTCGAGTCTCTCTCTCTCTCTCTCTCTAGACGTAAAAGCTTCCGTCTTGAAGAAGAATCGAAAACACGGAAACTGCCGACGGAAGATAAAGGCTAAAAATTGTAACGATAAACATTTGTCTTCGAAGTTCCACCGTAAAAAAAGCGCACAAATATATGGGACTAACAACTTTTAAGGATATTAGCAATCGTATTTGTTACTACAAAAGGATTGTAGGATTGAGTACCTAAAATGGGGTGAATCGGAACATTTTTCAGCTTTGATTGTAAAAAAAGCAGTTAAAAGATTTTTTTAATTTGATTTTTTGGGTAAAAACTTCGGTCTTGCTTTACTTTTGATGTTCCAAGCAAAGACAAAACATTTTGAACAATTATTATTAAAATATTTCGGAAATTATGGGTGTTCCGAATCACCCCGCTGATAGGGGTCAATCGGAACACATGTTAAAATTTTTATTTTTTTCACTTTAACGTGTAATAGGTCTCACAAACATGAGTAATATTGGTGGGGGAGAAAAAGAACAGATAATTACTGTCAAATAAATGTATAATTTCAACACCAGTAAACGTTAATAATATGTCAAAATTCAAAATAATTTTGAATTTATGAAAAATGAAAAGTAAGTTTAAGAAATGCTTTTGAATTGAAAGACAAAGATTTAACATGAATGGAAGTCACTCATGTCGTCCACAAATATGTACTTGTCCTTAAAACTAGCAACTGTGACTTGGCTTAAGTTTTTTCATAACATCTCCTGGGATAAACTCTGCCTTTTCTTTAGTTTCTTGAAATTTCTGGGTTTCGGGGATTGTCCTGAAAGATTTTTTCGCTTATTTATCACTGTCTGTGTGCTGGACTTTTACTACATAAAGACTATGTGATTTTCCCCCTCGTATTTTAAGTAAAAAAAAAGTCTCCTGGAAAAAAAAATTTTTGAAATCTGCAACTTTTTGTCATTCTAAGATCTAGTTGCTCACGAGAAGGGATAAACAGTAATAAATCCTTGTTCTTGTCTTAATTAGAAGAATTGGGGTAGAATCTTGATTTTTTCAAACAGTTTCCTTCAAATAAGTTTGAATACAACAGAGCTAAGTGTTCCGATTCACCCCGCAAATTTCTTTTCCTATGGCCTTTTTCAGAATTCTTCATTTTTATGACACAATTTATAAAAAATGTAAATTCTAATGTGGCATTCTGTTGTTCAGATACATGTATAATTGAAACATACCACTCTTAGTTTTTAAATATAATAATGTTTGTTCATGCATATGAAGTTTTGCAGTCTATGAAAATGTGATGTTTTCTAGCATTCCACGTGCAGTCCTCCTTAGAAGCCAGCAGCGTTGCCAGATTGACGAAAGTAATTTTGTCCTGCTTCCTATGATCTTACCTTTCTAAAAAAAATTCATGACGAAAAATACCCAATAGTATATTTATGAAGAATTTCTTTGTACGGTCGGGAAGTTTTGTTCCGATTGACGCAGCTGTTCCTATACACCCCATTTTACGGTAATGACATTTTTATTTGCATAACTTTTTTCCCGTCCACACTGCCGCTTACTACAATATTGTGCTCGTTGTAAAGAAATTATTTAAAACTAGCAAAAATACCCGGCGTTGCCTGGGCTATTGTAAAATATTGAGAAACAATTTATAATCGCCTTTTTTTTCCTAAACTAAAAGAACTCAAAACGTACCGCTTTGACGATTTAAAATGTCGCTAAATTTGCGGTAACTGTTTTGGGATACCTAGGATAACTTTGCTCCTCTCCCTACTTTATGAAAATATGCTTAGGTATTATAAAGTCAGTAATTTTTGTCAAAGAAAAATTGTCATTTAATGCTGAGAAAATATTACTGACCATGAAATGACGCTAAAAGTTTTTGTCCTAAGTGATTTCGAAATTAGTAGGGAGCATTTGACAATTATTTGTGCGAAAAACACAAATTAATGGTAGTTTTAGTTTTGGGGTTTGATTAATTTCGTATGCGGATTACTTTACGCTTTGACGTAAGTTTTAAAAGTTTATTAATGACAACGTACGGAATCGGCAAAAAAAAAAAAAAAAACCCTGAACTTTTCTTCAACTGTGGGAATATTATCTCGATGATTAAGATTTTGGCGCAGTTTACAAATATCAGACAACAATCGTTTTATTTTAGTTATATCGTGTAAGAAGCAAAGTATTATTACATAGTCTTTGGCGCCAAAACTGGCGTCCGTTGAAAAATTACCCATAATCTTAGTTATAATATTCTTGCAACAAATTCGGCAAGACACCTGTTCGATTGGATTCTAAGTGACCAATTGTAAGTACCCGCCCAGTCAGCGCAAACAAATTTTTAAAAATACCGTAAAATTGTATTTTTTATCCGTTACCCGATTAAGCAGGACCGACAAATTTACGAAACTTGTGAAAATAATTGATACAGTGAACAATTTACTAATAAAGGAATACAATTTATTCTAAAAAAATAATATTTTCACGCAGCAATGCACATTAAGAAACACATTGCTTAAGGATAAATATTCTACTTACACAACTAAGACTACAAAACGTTTTAAATACAAATCCTGGTAAAAGCCTGGATATTCCCCATGAAGCTGGAAAAAAAAACCTTCATGATTTGACTTGAGAAAAGATTTGAACATTAAATACGGAAAGAAGAAATGATGCTTGCAATTTTAGCTTGCGACAGGGAGTTGAGATGATACACTAAATACTGAATTAGTTTGTTGGAAGCCTTCGCGGATTTATGCGAAAAATGTGCTTAAATTGGAATGAAAAAAGCGCTACTGATCGAACTTTTTCGAATATCGTTAAAATTTATAGCCTATGTGTTATTCTGATGTGTAAGCTACATTATGGTAAAAGTTTCATTAAAATCCATTCAGTAGTTTTTGCGTGAAAGAGGAACAAACATCCATACATCCATCCATACATCCATACAAACTTTCGCATATATAATAGCAGTAAGATAATGCTTAATAAACAAAAAAATTGACCAAATTAGCTCAGTTATTTACGTATTAACTCTATACCGCAGATTTGGTGGTTGTTTGGCGTTTTTTTTTTTTTTAATTATTTTTTTTTATTTATTTTTATTTTTTATTTTATTTTATTTATTTTTTTTTTGCGGTTGTTGTTTGCACGTACACGCAATAATAGGAAAGTTTCAACCTAGTATATATTCCTACTTTGACTAGCAGATATTGTTAAAAAACTAACAAAATACAAGAATTCACCATCGCCAAATTTTAAAACACAATGATTGATCTCAAATGATTTTTTTTTTTAAAACCACGCGCAAAAAAAGCGCGCCTTGAAAACTAAACCAGTGATGTCAAATAACTCTAATTTTAGCAATTCACACACAAAAATTGTATTGCAGCTATACTAATTAAGGTAATTAATCTTTTGATAAACATGCAGCAGTCAAACAATTTAAAAACGGTTGCGTAGTGTATGTAGGAGTAAATAATTTTTCTGAAGGGTATCCAGATTTTAAAGTAGGACATGGTGCTCCAGAGAATAGTCAGCGTGTGGTAGTGTAAAAATTTGTTCATAATTACCCCACTTGACCCTATTGTTTCATTCATCGTGGGAGATAAAATCGCTCGGGGAAGCTATAAAAAAAAGACTTCTGAAATTCTTCCTGTTTTTTTCAGACAATGGCAATGAATTAGCCCCCCCCCCCCCACATCTACTAAATACAAAGCAAATAAAAACAGGAAGCGTCATCTACGGTGTGGAGAAAACAATAGGCAAATGTGATTGCTCAGAAAAATGAAGAACGTTTCATGTTGAATAAAAATCCAGATAAAAAATATTTTTGGAGAAAAAAAAATAGAACCGACTTCAGTTGGAAATTGCTCTAAAAAGTAAAAAATAATTTTTTTCTTTGAATACCATCGAAACTACTTTTAAACATAAGTTTTGAAGTCGGCGCAAAAACGATAGGTAAAATGATATTTAACGTTTTTTTCCCAACATTTTTTCAAAGAAACCATTGAAAATTAAAAGCAGAATATTTGTACCATTACACGAATGTGTGATAATCAATGAAATGAATCCATTAAAATTTATATTTATAGTTGAATTGTAGTTCCGTATGATTCTATACATTGTTTTTGCGCCGACTTCAAAACTTATGTTTAAAAGTAGTTTCGATGGTGTTCAAAGAAAAAAATTATTTTTTACTTTTTAGAGCAATTTCCAACTGAAGTCGGTTCTATTTTTTTTTCTCCAAAAATATTTTATTTCATTCTTTTTAGTGTAAATGCACTTAAAATAATCAAAATATAGTTAAAAAACCATGCAGCTGTTCAAAAAACTTGCAGACCTGGACTCGATCTCATTCCATCAGGAACTTCAAACCGACGCTTTTAACCACTTGACCATCGGGTCGCTCATTGAAGTAAGGATTTACGATAGCACATATTGTTTTTAAATGACATGAAATTTTAGTTTTTCGATCATAAATTTTTTTCTAGTGAACAAATATCGTCATATGAATACATGGTGCCTAAGTTAACCATCTCCTATCGATTAAAAAATATTTTTGGAAAAAAAAATAGAACCGACTTCAGTTGGAAATTGCTCTAAAAAGTAAAAAATATTTTTTTCTTTGAACACCATCGAAACTACTTTTAAACATAAGTTTTGAAGTCGGCGCAAAAACAATGTATAGAATCACACGCAACTACAATTCAACTATAAATATAAATTTTAATGGATTCATTTCATTGATTACCACATATTCGTGTAATGGTACAAATATTCTGCTTTTAATTTTCAATAATTTCTCTGAAAAAATGTTGGCAAATTATGGTTAAATAT
This sequence comes from Uloborus plumipes, assembly GCA_038373865.1. Taxonomy (NCBI): domain Eukaryota; kingdom Metazoa; phylum Arthropoda; class Arachnida; order Araneae; family Uloboridae; genus Uloborus; species Uloborus plumipes. The sequence goes on from JAXGGA010007034.1 coordinate 28,010, forward strand.
CATTTTACCTATCGTTTTTGCGCCGACTTCAAAACTTATGTTTAAAAGTAGTTTCGATGGTGTTCAAAAAAAAAAAAATATTTTTTACTTTTTAGAGCAATTTCCAACTGAAGTCGGTTCTATTTTTTTTTCCAAAAATATTTTATTTCATTCTTTTTAGTGTAAATGCACTTAAAAAAATCAAAATATAGTTAAAAAACCATGTAGCTGTTCAAAAAAATCCTTGCAGACCTGTACTCGATCTCATTCCATCAGGAACTTCAACCCGACGCGTTTAACCACTTGACCATCGGGTCGCTCATTGCAGTAAGGATTTACGATAGCACATATTGTTTTAAATAACATGAAATTTTAGTTTTTCGATTTCTTGAATTTGACGTAAATGCAAGGTGTAAAATACAGAATTTTATAAAGGTACAAAAATTAACATAATTGATTGTGTATATAATTCTTGAAAAAAATAATATAAGTGCCGCAAATCAAAAACCATTTATTGCCACAGTCGATTCAAAGCCCCAAAAATGGCGCAAACGTCCATAAGAACATTCTACAGCATCGAAGGACCCCACTGCCAATTTTGACAAAGATCCGACCAAAACTGTCATTTTGTACCATAAAAAAAATACGGGGTAGATCCCCATGGGGGGATGTACCTGCATAAGGACATTGCAATCATTAAATCATTCAAAAAGAAAAAACATGCAGATGTTCAAAAAAATCCTTACAGACCTGGACTCGATCTAATTCCATCAGGAACTTCAACCTGACGCGCAAAACCACTTGACCATCGGGTCGCTCATTGAGTTACGGATTTACGGATTAAATGACCATGAAATGTTAGTTCTCCGATCATAACTTTTTTTCTAGTAAACAAATATCGTCATATGAGTACATGGTACCTAAGTTACACCATCTTCTATCGATTAAAAAAAATAGTTCAAATCGGTTCAGTAGATCAGATGTTATGTGCGAACAAACAAAAAAAAAAGTATACGCTTTGAATTGAGAACCTCCTCCTTTTTTGAAGTCGGTTAAAAATGAAAGCAAATTTTATTTTGAAGGAATGTAAGTTTTCGAAATAGTGTACCGAAAAACCCTTCCGGCACTAGAACACCACTGCTAATCTTAGTTTGCACAAATAGTAAGCAATTTTAATCGATTTTTTCGGAGAAAAAGAACTTGAATTTTAATGCAAATCTCTTGTGGATCGATTCCGAATGGGGAAAATTAAGGAACAAAAGGAAGCGGTGCTATTAACCTTCACAACCTAATCGCTGTTAAACTCATGGAAAATTAGTGCATGATTGATGTTATCATGTGTTCCTGACAACTTTAATTATTAACTTGCTCGTTAATACTTTGCTGCTCGTTTAGCATTAACGATTACGGCGTGACTTTCTTTCAAGAATTCATCAGATCAAGACGCATATTTTTTAATCAATTTTAGGATTTTAAGATGCGTCTGGAAATTATAAGCATATATATATATATATATATATATATATATATATATATATATACACACATGGGTGTGTGTGTGTGTGTGTGTGTAGAGTGTGTAGAGAGAGACCGGCAAAAATTGTAAAATCTTACGAGATGGGGAAAAAAGTTTAAGCGCCAGACAAATAATTTCTCAAAATTTATAGAAAAATTCAGGTTAGCATGGCCTCTGAAAGATTATTTTTCTGAAAGAACTAGCTACCAAGGTATTTTCGTTCGGGTGTGCTAGTACGAGGGATTTGTTCGGTCCTGTATGCGAATATATTAAATTCTAAAGAGGCTATTTTTGACACATATTTCCTAGCGACTGAATTTTGTTACGCATTTCACGGTTATAGATGCTATAGAGTCTCCTGGGTATCGTGCACACGCAGAATTAAGTATATTTCAATATAAAGAGATTTCTTCAAGACATAGTGTGGCGGATCCACATTTTTTTTAAGGAAGGAGCGATTGATTTTTCTTACTTTTTGCTATACATACCGGTTTACAGATATCGATCACAAAGGATTCGGACTTCAATTTGGATACATTTCCGCGGGAAAACCTTCACCTTCTTCCCTCAACTTCATTTAAGCTCATATAAAATTGCATTTTTAGAGCTTTAACTTACCTAAAGAGAGTCTCCCAATGGAGAAGCGATACCACCTCCCTTGTATCCGTTCCTGTTGTCATCAGCATTGGACTGTGATACTGACTTTAAAAGCAAAAAGAATTTGAGCTATACAATTTATTCCAAAAAGGATATTTGTCCGCAAAATGTATAATGTGATATGCAACTAAATGAATGAAAAACAAAATATGTTTCATAAACGATAAAACAAATATTTATTTCACTTGAATAATAAAAAGAAGATTAAAAACACAGTCAAAAAGAAAAGACGATACTCCGAAAAAATGAACTTCAGGAAGAACTCCATGATTGAAGTTTTACAACATGTAAGATCTAAAAACATCGTATAGAGCTAGATTTTTGTGTCTTAATAAGTTTTTATCGAATAGCTGAAATTGCTTCCAGTATCATGCATTTCCTGTCGAATATCACTGAATTTAAGAAAAAAACTTGAAATGCTTCCCATAACAACGTAACTGAATCAAATTACATTTGGTTGAAGGAAAAGATTTCGATTTTTCCCCCCAATGGTTCTTTTTGTCTTGAATGGAAAGTGGGATATTTTGGGAAATCTTTATCTGCATTGTTCCACGCTTGTGCACGTTTTCATTTTTGGATGGAAATGCCTCAATGTATAGCATTCTTAAAATTTTATTCCTTATGCCTATTAAATGATTCATTTAGTTTAGTTAAATTTCTATAGGATACGATGACATGCTATTCATTATTTTAAAAAAATCTTAGTTCATGCAAAAGTTATATTATGTCTAAATGCACAGTAGCTCTTCGATTTACGCCACAAAATATAACTAAAACTAAATGACACAAAAATATGATCAAGGTATCTGTTAAAATAAATTTTGTAAAAAAAACGGAATTGAAACTAATAAATTGCAACAGATTTGAAACAAGTACGTTTTGGGGACTTGGCACCTTAAGATCATTTTTTCATATTTAAACTTTTTATTTCCCTCATGTTGCTAAAATTACTGGTTATTATGGAAATAATTTTCACTTGAGAAACAAAAACTAACGTTACAGAGGACTTAAAATTTATTATTATTTTTTTTTTAATTGAAGATTTTAATATTCTTTCTTATTTTTATTTGTTAATATATGTTATTACCAAAACGTTTTACTATACTTATAACAATATATTCCCCGATTTTTGGGATGGATTTCGCTATTAGTTTTGAAAAAAGAAATATTTTTGAAAATAAGATATTTGAAGATATTTTAAGTTTTCAAGATATAGCAAAGGACATAACTAATTTTCTTTAATAGAGAGAAAGAGAGAGATTTTATTAAACTCACACAAAATTTTCAAGTTTTTTTATGACTACGTCTTGAAGTTTAAATAATATTATTTTGAAAACTCAAACGAGAAAACACCGTTGAAGGACCACAAAACAATTTTAAAGAACAAATGAGAGAAAAAAAAAACAATGCATTTGAAGAATTTGAAAGCCTTTTTACTAATATGAATCAGGTTGTTTCAAAACTTCTCTGATATACTAAAGGCGTCGAAAAGTATTTTAAGCAAACATTTGATTAATCTTTTCATTGATTTTTGACATTTGAGAGGTACCAAGACAAGTTTAGATAAAACATATTTTTGATGCAATAAAAAGTAATTAGAGTTGGGGGTAAGGGGGCACAGTTTTTCAGTTCTTTTTTTTTTTTTTTCAAAAATATTATTCATATCTCCGAGCAAAAATGTCCACAGTGTTAAATCATCTTTTCTTCGTGTCACGGAATTTTGTTAGATTTGTTAAAAATGATTTCTTTTCTTTATGGTATTTTTGAAAATATCTTGACACACACATTACATGTTTTTGTTTATTTCCACCCTGCAAAAAATGAACTTGTTTTTACTGTTAAATACTGGCAGCCGAGGTTCCAATTTAAAACTGTAAAATGCACAGTAATAAACTGTAAAACCAGCAATTTTAGTTTCGTACTGTAGTTCGTACTGTACTGTCGGACCCGAGTTTTACAATTTATTGCCGTAAAATTTAGCTGTATTTTACTGTAAAAACAACAGTATAATAGTGGCAGCAGAGGTTCCAGTTTAAAACTGAAAATGCGCGTTTTAACTGTTAAATTAGCGATTTTGCAGTTTATTACTGTAAAATTGGCATTTTTACTGTTTAGTACTGTAAAACTAGCAACTTTTACAGTTTATTACTGTAAAATTAGCTGTATTATACTGTAAAAACAACATTCATTTTTTACAGTGCAAAATTCATATGTATTTTTTCTAAAAGATGGATCAGAAGACAAAGAGAAGAAACATTAATAATTTAAGGCATAAAAGGTCCCTTGTATTCATCGACCATCCAAATCAGCTCCTTATCTGAGGCGTTCATACCATTTGCCTGAACAATCAATTTCACAACAAGCGCCAAGTAAAGCTCTATGAATGCATGATTTACAAAGTTGAGCATTGCTCTTCCTGTCACTTCGTTGAATGCTTATTTATTCTCTGCAAAATATCGTTTGCCAGCATCTTGCGTCTAAAGACAGAAAATGATTAGCAGACGAGAGCTTTTACAAATACCCTGCTAAATCAAATAGAATGCCTCTTACTAATCTCGGATTACATAATGACGGAATGAAATAACGGGGGATTTCTGGACACGATAAGGTACGTAACGTGCATTGAAAAGTTTGTTTGGGTACATTAGTCTGTGAGCCTTTAAAATGATTTGTAGCAATTCTGAGAAATTGTTCTCAGCAAAATATATGTAAACTATAATTAATATTCATTATATTAAAATAAGATAACGGTTCTGGCATTAGCAAATCAGTGATGTTTAAAAATAATCGGGCGCAAAACATTCATATTACTAATTATAGAAAACTTGAAAACTTTTGACGAGAGATTAATACTGAAACAACTGATTAACGATAAAAAAAATTTAATAAGTACAATTATCGCTGATTTTTGTGAAACTTTTTTGTAAAAATCTAAAATATCAACATCGAAAAAAAAACATCGAACCCAAAACATCAATGTTTTAACAAATCTATCCATGTTTCCAAAACATCAACATCGATGTCACACTTTTACTAAGTATGAAAGAACTAGTACGACATAAGTTAACTATACGATTTTTTTAATATTCTTTACTAACAATAATAACTAAATGCAAAAAGAAACTTGTTTTTTTTTTAAATTATAGTACAATTGCAGATGCAAATAAACCTGTCAGGGAAAAGAATGTAAAATTTAATCGAAAATTATGGCAAGAAAAATTGTTGGAAAAAACTAAAAGGCTTGTCCCCCCTCCCCCCCCCCTATGCTTTTGATGCGGACTAGCAAAGTTTCTGAGCAGCCGATTTGCCACAGCAGCAGTTGTAAAATTCTGATCTCGTGCGTCGTACTAAATAGATACAAATAACGACAAATTTTCTGAAAAAAATTCTCCATGAAAATCTAATTAAGACACTTGCAATTGAGCAGTCTGTAAACATATTTACCACGTGCTCTAGCGTAAAGCCCTTTTAAAATGATGTCATCCGATGCAAGAATCTAAAAAAAATGGCTTAATTCAACATCTCACAAAATGAAAAAAATAAAGAAAAAGAAAAAGAAACAGTAAATAAATAACCTCTTTTTTCTCGATATTAAACGAATGTTTCAAACCAAACGACAGGAAGCGGGGGAAAATCTCACATGAGATTTAACTTTTGACGCTTTATGAAAAATAAATCGTGGCTGAAATTGCTGAAAAGTGAAAAGGGAAAACGAGAAGAAATATCAGCACGAAAATCGTGAAATAAGGCTCTCGCCGCACGGAACATGAGAAGGAAATTGATTTTGCGCTGTAAAAGATATTTCCCCTCGTCAAGGGAATTCAACGCCAAGCAAAACAGCTTTATTGATGAGTATTTCAATAAAATATTTCAATAAACAGGGAATGATAAAGGACGAATAAGCAAACGGTTTTGAAAATGCTCTTTCGCCTGCTAAGCTAAACACTTTGTAAGTTGAAAAATGAAAAAAATGTTTTTTGGAGATTTGTGGATCTTAGGTTTGTTCCACTTTTCCTCTACGCTGGTCTACACTGGATTTCTCTTGTAAGTTACATACAGTAAACTGAAGCATAATTTAAAGTTATTTCAGAATTTCACAGCAGGAATATTGCAAAAGAATAATAAATAAAATTCATGCTTTCACTTGAAAGTTTTTTGCTGCCTTGTAACTATCAAATGTTTAGTCAATTCGAAAAAACTTCGCGTTAAAAAAAGTAAACTTCGAGTTTTAAAAAAAAGTAAACTTCGAGATATGAGGAAAAATAAACATGGAATTGGAAGACAAAGGAATCAGGACCAAGTAAAAAATGCGAGTATTGTAATATTCGAGTTATTGCGAATTGGCTTCATTGCGAAAAGTTGTTAGGTTGGAAAAAAAATAGAAACTTTAAGAGGCTATATCTCAAAAACTATTGGGCCTAAAACGATGGTTTTGAATTCATATTGTAGCAAATTTTATCTACTTTAAAACTGTTAATGTAAATATTATTGAAAAATTATTTGAATACATTGAAATCACTAAAAACTAAAGTAAAGGGTAAAATTTCGCGGTTTTTTCGATTTATGGCAAGGTTGCGTTCGGCGCTCAAGATCACAAACATGGATTTTTTATTCGCTCAACATCCTAAAAAACTTAGCAAAAATTAGGATTACCCGATTTGACACACAGTACACCCTCTTTTAGGTGACAACCGACAAGATTACTGGACTTTTGAATGGAAACACGATACTTAGTCCTCGGAAGATATGCTTCGAAGTTAAGATACTACGTTTTTCCTTTTCATCCTCATCATCTTTTTCTCCTCTATATCCACTCCATCGAAAATTGATACCTTTTCAGAGCAATCCTAAATTTTGGGGAGTGTCTCTTAAATTCCAGGACTGTATATGGGTGATTCTACAAATACGGGAATATTTCTAACATGTAGAATTCAAAAAATTAATTTAAAATTAAAAATCTGAAAAAAATCAGCAAAGCACTTGACAAGTTACATAATTAAAATAGAATATCAGCAGAGCTTAAATGTTTGTATTTTATTGTATTTTTACATTTTTATTTTTTGAAGGCATATGTGAATGATAAAAAGAACATGTGGATGACACAATGGGTATGTGAATATAACACAGTAAGTATGTGAATAACACAAATACAATAGGTATATTAATGAAATTTTTTAACCAGTAAACTGTTAGACATAATTTTTAAACATTGTACTGTCATAGTTTGGCTTTTGATTCATCCACGTGCTTTATATTGGGGCATGTGTGTGGTGCCAACCACCCCATTTTGTATAAGTCCTTCTTTTTTCCATTTCTCTTCTCATTCCCCCTGAGTTTCATTTCACATGTTCGTTACTGGTGAAGGCTTGCTTCGGCCAAGGTGACCTTTTGTATTGGAAACTGATACAGCTCCTAAGTATACGTCGCCTCAACTTCCTTTCGCCCGGTTGCTTTGTTGGCAAATTTAGTGCCTTTTATTTTTTTCTGTGTTGCTTGTTGGCATATTTACAACTCTACGCGTAGGGTCGAGTTTCTCGCCTTGGCGAAGTGTTTGGATCTTGTCTTCTGTTTCCTTCGCTCTGGCAACCTAGGAAAGGAATGTTCTTATCTGCTGGTTTTTGCTGGATTAGGAATTTTTCAGTTGAGACTTGGTGTTTGATTTGAGTGGGTGGCAATCCACCAACACTATTTGCCTGATGAGGAGGGAGAAAGAGAATTTGTATAATTATAAGGATTACCGTGAGTACCCCAATTAATTTCTATCCTTTTCCCCTTTTAACTTCTACGATTGCTCCCTGTATGCATCTCTATTAAATAACGTAATATGCGATTAAGTTTTTGTTATTTATGTGCCTGATATGGTTGTGCCATTTTCTTCGCCATTTTCCGTGACATCATGCAGTGCCTAACATGTTCAGTTTCTTTTCCGAAACATGTAATATGTTTAACCTTAATTTTCACTCATTATGAATTCACGTATGAAAAGACAGTACAATTTACTTAATTATTCAAAATTTTCGTAGCTCACAAAATCAAATTCTTTAAATAGTCCAAAAGAAATCATATCATCCACCATTGATTTAAAAGAAAAAAAACAAAAGCGACAGTAGTATGATTATATTTCATACTTTTTTTCTTTTCGAGCGTCAAATTCAATTGCCATTTCAACAAATTCGTGAAATTCTTTCCTTTTTCCGAAATTAAAGTGCATGTCACAAAGCAAGACAAGACGTGGTAACTCTATTTGTGGCCATCAAACAGGGTCACCACAAAATCTTGTAAAATTGGGATGATACAACTTTTTTTTCTTGCTAATTATAAAGACTCAAATCTACATAATATACCTTATTTGGCAAGGATTCGTATACTTATAACCCTTTTAAAAAACACTTGCATGATTAATAAACTCTGATTGTACTGGGATGAAAACAATAACATACAGTTGTTTATATACTGTTGCAGCATGTGTCTTTGTCAAATCTATTTTATCAAAAAAATTCAATAATAGATGTTTACTTTTTGCACAACAACATAACAATTACCACTCAAAAATTCATGAGGAAAATGCATCATAACCAACAGTATAAGTTATTTATATTAAATAACTTGAAATTACTAATGCTTTTTGTCAACCCGACGAACACTGTTTCCAAACAGATGTACCTAATCATGAAGCAACTTAAAGTTGGCAAAAAAAACTAGTTTCAAAACACAACATTGCATTTATGTTATCTTATATTTTATGACAAAGTGATGAAAACACAAAATTTCCAAAATTTCAATAAACTAATGAGATTATTGACATCATTACACTATTTGCCATTGCAATCCTTTCTGCATTTCATTAACATTGTGCATATAACATGGTAACTGATATTCATTATTGTAATGTGTCATGAACGAGTATTCCACATTTACATAAAAGTGAAGGATATAATTCAGAAAAGAACAAATAAACCTGATTTCCAATATAATGTCCCGCGGAGAAGTATGACAATGATGTGGGCCAACAACCAATGAGTCCATATCTGGAAATTTAAATTCTGAAGACAATTATCAAGAACAATGAACGGTAAAAAACCTTGTAACTCTGTCAGAATGATAATACCAAAATTTAGCAAAATTGAAAAAATGTCACCAAAAGATAAGCCTGAGTCCAAGTAACTGAGTACACAGGTTCACTCCACATCATCTATCGGCAAACACCAGTCGCTGACAGGTCCCGTTCTACCATGGATCTTTGGAGAACAAGAAATCCAACAACCAGCACTTGAGGGATCCAAGTCTCAAGTTGTCATCCGGGTCAGCTGCAGATGAGACTCCTATGCACTAACTTCTGGGACGAAGGTCATATCTTCGACTAGAATGAAACTGATTTTGGTTATTTGAGTGTTCATAAGCATTAATGTGTGAAAATCTGGCAGGAACTGCAACAAGTCGATTAATATGTATAAGAAGGACTGGAGAATTAGGTTGTTGATACTTTTGTATTTTATAAGTGACATTTGTATGTCTCTTAATAACCACATAAGGTCCGAGATAGGAAGCATGAAATTTTTCCTTTGACTTCAAATATACTATTGTTCGAGGTGAGAGTACACGGAGCTTGGCTTTTTGTGCTTGTCTGGTATTCTGATTTTCTTGGTACTTCTGTAAATTTTGCTTGGTTTGTTGATTAATTTTATCCATTTCATATTTTATTCTGTGTAATTCATTGTTCTGATTCAAAGAGAACTGCACGGAGGGGTTGTATATATCAAATAAACTTGATAGATCTCTTCCAAAGTGAAGTGCGTTGGGTGTAAATTTTGTTGCTGGATGCACGGCTGAGTTATATTGCATTAAATGCAATGAGACGGCATCCTTGAATGAGATAGATTGGCTTGTGAGTGCTTTTATAGTTGCTTTTAAGGCTGTATTTACTCTTTCTGTAATTCCGTTCGTTTCGGGATGCGAGATCGATGAAAATGTTATTTTAATACCAAATAATTCTGCAAATTTCTTATAACATTCAGAAATAAATTGTGGTCCTAAATCTGAATGAATTCTTGTGGGTCTTCCATGTGTAATGCAGTAATTAAACAAGTGTCGAGCTACTTTTTCAGCTGTGGTTTTCTTCAACGTGTATACTTGTAAATATCTAGAGAAGTGGTCAACCACTGTGAGGAGAGTCTGTCCAGACCTGAAGGGACCCACCAAATCTATACTTACATATTCTCCAACTTGAGATGGAATATCATTGCACTGTAGAGGAGCTGGAACTATTCTATGATGTTTAGATTGGATACATTGTTCACAGGAAGTCACATAATTTAATGTGTGAACATATGAAGACCTCCAGTAAAATCTTGAGATAATATTTTCATATGTTTTCTTCAAGCCGGGATGGGCCAAATGAGCAATTTTTAAAACTTTTTGCTGTAATGACCTTGGGACGACAATTCTACCTTGTATGCATTCTTCGTGAGTGTCTTCATTATTATTATACAGTAGCAGCTTGGTTATAGGGTGAATGAAAAAAAACGGTGGAGTTTTAGGATCTCTTCGAGTAATTTGATCCATTATATTTGATGTTGTCCTGTCTTTCTTCTGTTCTCTAAGGAATGTATTAGTTGAGATGAAATTTTCGCTATCTTCGGAATTAATATTTATAAAATTTTGATTTGGAGTAGTGTCTTGAGACTGAGATGGGGATTCGAGAAAAACATTGTTGGTGTTGTCATCAGATTCATCAAGTCTAAGTAATGTGACAGCAGCTTGATCATGAACTATGTTGGGATTGGAGGAAATGTCCTCAATGTTTGATTTTTCTAGTTGTATTCTGGACAAATAATCAGCAAAAAAATTTTTGGACCCTTTCAAAAATTCAAAAGTAAAGGAAAATGTGCTAATTTCTAGCATCCATCTAGTTTCTAGTGCAGCTGGACAAGAAGATTTGTTGAAGCGTTTCAATGAAAGAGCATCAGATAACAGGGTAAAGTGAGTTCCAAAAATAAAATAACGAAATGCATTAAATGCTTTATAGATGGCAAATAGTTCAAGCTTTAAAGAGTGGTATTTTGATTCAGCGGTTGTCAAAGTTTTTGAAAAAAATGAAATAGGTATGAGGATCTTGTCATCATCTTCTTGCATTAAAATAGCAGCGATAGCAATTTTGCTTGCGTCAGTTACTACATAAAATTTCTTATTCCAGTTGGGTTGGGAAATAAATGGTTTGTTTACAAAAATATTTTGAATTTTGTTGAAGACATCAAAATGCTCTTGTGTCCAAATAAATGAAGAACTGGGTGAGGTTAATTTTTGTAATGGATATATAAGTTTAGCATAATATGGGATAAGATGTCGGTAATATCCGCATACTCCTAAAAACCTTTTGACTTCTTTCTTGGACTTAGGTGTTGGAAAACTAGAAATCTTGACAATATTAGATTCTACTGGAAATATTTTATTCTTAGAAATTTTAAATCCTAGATAATCCACTTCTTCTAGGTGAAATTTACATTTGTCAGGTGAGAGTGTGATATTGTATTTTATAAATGCACCTAGTAAAATTTTCAATTTTTGGATAGACTCAGAAAATGAATTAGAACAAATTATCATATCATCTTGATAAGAAAAAACATTTGAAAGTCCTGTTTCAGCCAAAATTGTGTCTTGTAGTTGTTGGAACAGGGCCGCACCATTCTTGATACCATAGGGAACTCTTTGATATTGAAATACTCCGAATGGAGTCGTTATGGCCAGACGTTTTTGTAATTCTTCTGGTAGCTTAATTTGATGGTAAGCCTGGTTTAAGTCGAGACGCGTAAAGTATGTAAATTTTGAAACCTCAGCGATAATTGTACTTATCTTAGGGAGAGGATATGCCGATTGATTAATGATGTTATTGACTAGCCTTAGGTCTACAGCCAACCTATACTTTTGAGGTTTATTTCCTTCTTGTTTTTTTTTTACAACTAATAGGGGACTTGCCCATTCTGAATCTGATCTTTTTAATATTCCACTTTCTTGCATCTCATTTAGCTGTTGTTTTACTGTTTCTTGTAATGCATGAGGAATGGGAAATGGAGTTGCCTTAATCGGGAAATTGTGAGTAAAAGTAAAGTTCGGAACGATTTTATCAGTTTCCCCTAGAGACATCAAAGATGATGAAAACGCTTGAAAATTTTCAGTCAGTAAGGATGAAAGTTCTTGGGATTGGTCTGGGCTAAGGTGTGAAAGATTAAATTTATCCAACGAAAATTCTTCTTTTCTTAACTTGATTTTATCTTCACTAGCTTGTATTAAGAACGAATAATGATTTGCATTATTTTCGGGGATTTCCTTGATATGTTCGATTTCCTCAATCGTCCCAATTAGCATGTGTTTATTTAACAAGAACTCTTCAGAAGAAGTATTTTCCACTAGAATATTGAAAATGACAGAGGAAGCTTTACTTTGAGGAGTTAACGATATGATTGAATCATGAATGACGATGTTTGTAGATAAAGACCGAATTGGTGAAAAAAGATAATTTTCATCCTTAATTTTTGATGATAAATCCTCAAGTCCTACTTTTATGTATTGTGACGAAAATGGCTCAATTTTTCTTTTCTGTTTGACAAAGACCTTGATACCTTTGTTTTGTTGACTTTTAATTGACTGAGTTGGGTTCGTCAAAACTTGGTTTTTATCTTTGTCTTGGATATTATTATTTTGCGAGGAATCAGGTTCCTCGACTGAGACGAATTTAATGTGTTGGTCATGAAAGATAATTGATCTTTCTTTCGCGTCAATAATGACGTTATATTTCTGCAAGAAATCAAAACCAAGAATGGCATGAAATTTTGATGCTTCAGGGAAATCAACAATATAAAATGCCATTCTGAAGAAACTTGATCCTAACTTGAATGACATCTCGATGCAAGAAAAGAATTTAATTCTAGATGATAAGGTAGAAATTGTTACCGATCGTGATAAATTTTTGTATTTTAAGTTTGACTTTATCTCTTGGAAGTGTGAAAAAGACAACAGAGAAATCGTCGAGCCACTATCAATAAGCGTACAAATTGACGAAGACATAACATTCATCAAAACTATAGGAATTCTCGTGAAATTTTCCGTGGAATCAATTTTCCAAACAAAGTGATCTCGGATTTTATTTTCTTGATCTGAATTATTGTTATGTTCAGACGTGTGAATTAAATTATGATCTATATTCATCGAATTTGAAAATGATGTTTGGGTTTCCGCATTATTCATTATTTTTATCGGACGTTTGATTCTTTTTGTTCCACCCGTTTCCTTGTCTGTTTGTAAACAAACCTCCGCTAGCGAAAAATCTCTATTAGACGGAAAGTTCTCTCTTTCTCCTGTGACGTCATCGCGCTGGGGGAAAAGCGAGGTAGAATTTTTATCTTCTCTCCCTTGAAGGAAATTTGGTTTTGGTTTCGAACTCAGTCCGGGTTTATGGTACTGTGTTGAAGGCAAATGATGGTCGTTGGGAGAAACGTACCTCCGATCTATTTCTCCCGATTCTCGTTTGGGGTAAAGGATTTTGCATAGGGATTGAAACGATTTCCAGTGTTCTGATACTGGTTTCGACCTTGAAATCTATTCTGAAATGACCCGTGGGGTTTCCGAGCTGTATTCCAATTTTCATTATTTGAATTTGATGTAAAATTGAAGTTTTTGAACGAAAAACAGTCTCTTAAAATATGACCCATCTTTCCGCAAAACTGACATTGAATTCTCTGCCGATTGTAACTAGGAACATTTGACTGTTTGAACTGTTTATTTTGTGAGTTTTCTTTCCAATTTTTATTCCTGTCCCCGTTCCATGTTCTAATAGTGTTTACGGTAGTTTGATTTTTCTCTGTTGAAATTTGGCGTTTCAGTTCTTGCACTTCCTTCATGAGTGTGTGAACAGTTTCTGTGTGAGTTTTATTATTTTCGTATAGAAAATTTTGGTTTGACACCTCCTGGATGAAATTGGCTTTGTCAACGGCTTCATCAAAATTATTTATATTATTTTCTAATATTTTCAATCGTATATCTTGCGGTAGGCACATTAAGAACTTTTGAAACTTTATAACATTACGTGCTTGGTTATCAATGTCGGGGTATGCTTTTGAAGCTAACGACATGATTCTGTGTGCAAGGGACTTGATGGTTTCACCTTGCATCAATGTTACGTTGTTAAATTTTTGGATGTTTGCAACGGATGACGAGTTATCAAAGAATTTATTTAACACTTTTGTTATGTGGTCAAACGAGGTGCTGTTTTGAATGTCCGGATTATGAAGGTAAAATTGCAATGCTTGTCCTGACAATCTATTCTTTAGGAATAAAATCGCACGCTTGTCTGTCCATCCGTTAATTTCCTTTAGTTCTTTAATTTGTGATAGAAAATGGTGTATCAGCTCATCGTCACCGTCAAAATGAGCTATATCGAGGCTAAAACTTTGCGTTTTGGGATTTCTACCAGCCATTTTTTTTTATTCGGGTACAAAATGGGATGTAAATTTAAATTTTAAAGAAATAACAGTAATTCTCTGTCACACCAACATCTATTACCTGATGAAGAGGGAGATACGCTAGCAACCTTTATTACCCAACATTTTAAAACCACGTGAGAAAACAGGGAACAAATTGGGAAAATGTATGCATCATCCAACAACATTATATCACAGAGTGCAAAACAAACTTTCATCAAATGGTAAGAAAATAAATTTCGACAACTTCTTAATTCCTTTCTAAAAAAACATTAGAAGAGGGAACTGGACGGCACCAATTTGTTATGTGGCGTTACACCACATTTGAATGGGTTAAATACCATAGTACATTGCGTTTATATTATTTGTAAAAAGGTAAAGTCAATAACCCTCATTCAAAGAAAATTCAAGGAAAAATGTAATTTTGAATGAATTTATTATTCATGCACTTCTGGGATACAATGCCGTACAATCATCAAAAAGAAGTAGCTAACAAAACACAACTAACTACATGATACAAATACAAAATGGCGATGAAAATGGCGCAACCATATCAGACACATAAACAAAAACTTTCGCATATTAAAATATTTACTAGTGATGCATACAGGGAGCAACCTTAGACGGTAAAAAGGGAAAATGGTAGAGATGAATTGGGGTACTCACGGTAATCCTTATAATTATATCATGTCTCCCTCCTCATCAGGCAAATGGCGTTGGTGGACCGTCACTAACTATAATCACGAATACTCCAAGACTTCCAAAACTCAACTGCCAAAAATTCCTAAATCCAGCAAAACCCAGCAGATACGAAAAATTCCTTTCCTAGGTTGCCAGAGCGACGGAAACGGAAGACAAGATCCAAACACTTCGCCAAGGCGAGAAAGTCGACCCTACGCGTAGAGTTGTAAATATGCCAACAGGCAACACAAAAAAAAAATAAAAGGCACTAAATTTGCCAACAAAGCAACCGGGCGAAAGGAAGTTGAGGCGACGCATACTTGGGAGCCGTATCAGTTTTCCAATACAAAATGTCACCTTGACCGAAGCAAGCCTTCACCAGTAACGAAAGTGTGAAATGAAACTCAGGAGGAATGAGAATAGAAATGGAAAAAAGAAGGACTTATACAAAATGGGGTGGTTGACACCACAAATATCTTTAAAATTATTACTGCCGTGGTTACCATTTATTCCTTTAGTGACGGAGCATTCATTCTTTTACTGATGGAGTAATACAATTGTTATGCCCCTGGTCAACTCATGATAAAGGAAAAGCAGAAATGCGCGCGTTATTTAACATTTTCTTAGTAAACTTTTAAAGATAAGTTCTTTGCAGTGGCTCGATTAGAGCTTAGTACAAAAGGGGAAATAAAAATAGAGTTTGTGATGAGATCAACAATATAAGCGTTACCATGACTCATCCTTCTCTTGTTTAGTAAGTAAAAATTGCCCTCATAGAGTGTCCTATCACCCCCTGTGAGAATTCTAAACTCTATTCCTCACTTTAAGTTTTGCTGATAACTAAACTGTTAAAAGCTCAGTTGTTAGAAAAATGTGCAAAGAAAGTGCACTTTTCAACGATATTGTTTAATGAGATACGAATAACAACAAAGAAAGTTTACAATAATGACGATATTGTTAAATGCTTTTTGTTTTATAACTAGAGTCCTATTTTTTCACTCTTGGATTAGAAATCAGAAGTTTTCTTTTATTTCTGCGCATTTGCAGGGTTGTTTTTCTAACTACAACTACGAGTGTCTAATAATAAAAAAAAATCGGTATCTCGAAACTCGGTTATGTAGAATATTTTTCTTGGTCCCTAGGACTTCGAAATAATGAGAGTCGACTGTATTACAGACCTTGAAAATTAAGAATGCTATGAACTGCAAAAATAAACTGTTGTTTTTACGGTATATTACTGGCAGCCAAGGTTTCAGTTTGAAACTATAATGCACAGTAATAAACCGCAAAATTGCTCATTTTTCAGTAATAAACTGTAAAATGGCTAATTTTACAGTATATTACAGTGAATTCAATAGTTTTAAACTGGAACTTCTGCTGCTAGTGTTATACTGTAAAAACAACAGTTACGTAACACACACTGCAAATTTTTTGCAGTGTGTTACGTAAGTTTCTTTCTTTTTTTCTAAACTTATATAGAGTAAGCACTAAAAAACGAAATACGGAGATGTGCCGCGGTTTCGGTGGCCCAGAGGAAGAAGTTTCCCCTCGGAAGCAAGTGATCGCGAGTGTGATGCCCGCCGGTACTCTGGGTGTTATTATCCCCTTCTTTGTGCTGTAAATCTTTCTTGTCTTGTCAGATATGTTAATAAAGAAGTCCAACCTCTCAAGGCATTAACACTCCTGAATTGATAGCGGTTAATATAACTACTACGATCGACCATAATTAACTTAGTACTGGAAAAAATGAAACGATTTTTTTCACTGGGGTCAGCATAAATTCAAATAAAATATTTAGGTTGCGTATACGTTCGACTTTACCATTTCTTTTCCTAAGATCCCTTAAAAAACCAGCTGAGAAAAGAGTTTTTTGCGGAAATCTAAATGAATTTTAAACAAATTGAAAACTCTACTTATAAAACTTTCTGCATGGCAAACATAATCAGTAGATTAGCGAAGAAAGTATAAACATGGTAGATATAACCGATAAAACAATTGCTTTCTACGTCCGTTTCTGTATCACTTTTTACAGGTTTTTATTTCAGACGAGATTTTTTTCTGTACTACGAGTAAATAATATAATCCGATAAGATGGGTATTTGATGAGTTTTCTATTGATATCTATTGGTACAGACAATATTTCTTTTCCGTTTTTGGCCATCAAATAGGGTCCTTTTTGGCCATCAAATAGGGTCCTGTTTGGCCATCAAATAGAGAAATCTGAACTTTCTCATCTTATTTAGACAAGAACTACAGATTTCTGGATTTTGATTATTCATGGAGCAACCTCTGCAATTTATAGTATGAGCAAAAAGTCGCACCTTTCCTCCACCAACCATGTTTGAAGAGATTTTTGCATAAAATCTGAACTGTGCCTAAACTTTTGCGACAGCAAAAAAAATGTTTTGTAATTTCTGTTTTTTGTTTTGTTTATATTTTTTTCAAAACTCTGGACACAAATTTGAGATTATATTGTCGATCTACAGTTGAACGTTGAAAGCATTCCGCTGAATAGTTTTCTTTTTATTCAAATATTTGCATTGTGCTTAAACTTTTGAGACGAACTGTAAAAAACCGTCGTATTACACTTTTACTGATAGGAAGACAGTTTGTATGTACTCATTGCTGCTTACTTAATCTAAAAGCGATGTTGTGTAACATATTATTTTCGATCTGCAATGCCAAAACAGCTCTGTTACATCAAACTGATATTCTCTGAAAGACGTTCTATATTCATTTTGCTGAAGATCCAAATGTTTCATGCAATAATGCAGCGTATTTTGAGGAAGTGCATACACAAAAAGATATTGAGCACCGCCATTATTTTCTTTGTGAAAGAAAAGTTTAATAAATCTGGAAAGATACTTTAAAAATAAAAATATAAGAAAAATGATATGCGTGCAAAAAAGATTTTGTTTTTTTTTTTCGCTGTAACGATATTCTATTCATACTTCTGAATTTATTAAATTTCGCTTTACTTTCGTATGGCGTATAAAACTAAATATTAAGCGATCATTATTTATCCTTCATTTTTCTCCATTATAACTCGTATTATAAGTCTTAAACTACGTTATATACTTATATACATAGTTTGGTTTAAAAATTAGTTGGATAAATTTAAAAGAAAAATATGTTTTAATACATGCGTTATCAAAACTTTTTTTTTACCTAATATTTCTTTTTTAAAGAATTTCCCACATCTATGTACAACGTGAGTATCATTTAAATCGTTCAACATTACAGTAAAATTTTCATGTTCAATAGAGCATTGCAAATTAAGAATCTTTTATGGACTATTTTTTTAGATTTTCCTTGAACCAAAGCTTCATCAATTTGTCATGCGAAACATGCGCAGGAATAAATAATAAGTATGCAGTAAAAAAGTGATTTATAGCCCACTCGTGTAATGACATAGAACATAGAGGGACATGTCATCTGTGAAGTAATTTGTATTTTGGCTGACCCCGTTTTGGGTTTCCATCCAACTTCTCTTTTGAAAGCTTATTAGTACGAAATAGAGTATCAAGAAGCGGGTCAATTGAAAGTAATTTTTATTTCATAATTTTTGTTAATATTTTTTATGGGTCATGTTTTCACAAAAACTTTTTTTTTCAATTTAAATATATATATATATATATACACTAGCTGACCCGGCGAACTCTGTTCCGCCTTAAAGGCAATAAATAAACAAATTTTTGAATTTATTAAGTTTTTTTTATTAGAAAATACAAAAAAAAGTACCTGCATTTATCATCCATTATTGTTTCTGTATTTACAACCTATTTTACTGCGCTCCAGAAGCTGTCAGAACATGTGCTTTAATGTCGCCCGGCGACAGAGGCTCAAAAAAGGCTTAGTTAAAAAGATAATTTTTTCGGACTGCCTATCAACTGACTGCTCCATCCATAAATCCATCTAAACAAACTTTTGTATATATACTAGTAGTAAGAAGAACAGCCACTTAAATGCAGTCCAGGAGCTATCCCACCAAGAGCTTTCCACCTCTCAGCCTCAGAGGCGTAAAAACTCTTAAGTGACAATCGTTTCTGACAGCTTATCACGTATAAATTTCAAGGGAAGTAACGCTTTTGTTTGTAATTTACTTCACAAAAAAGTCAAATAACACTCAACGCACCGCTAACTTACAACCTGTTTACTGCGCTCCGGAAGCTGCCAGAACGTGTGCTTTATGTCGCTCAGCCATAAAAGGATTAGTGCAAAGGCTTAGCCAAGAATACAGAAAAGCTGGTAGCTAAACAGATAATTTGCAATAAAAAATATATTGCGGTCCTAAATTGAGATAAAAACTATCCTATCATTTAAGTTGGACCAAACTGAAACTGCTTGCATAATTTGGTTAAAATCGACACGTAATTTTTATATATTAAGATATATGGTAAATAAATAAACAAAATAAAGCGTGTTTCAATAATTTGGTATTAGAAAAACACCTTGCAGGCACACACACACGCACATATAATCTTATACAAAATATTAGTTGTTAAAGAATAAAATATCCATATTAATATGAGCAGCATGTTCGGTCAAAATAAAACGAGCCTATTGTCCCGTTACTGTTTTCCCTTTTATAAAATGAGCTACGATATTCTTACCGTTTTGCTTGAGTTTTCAATTCCGACGAGATTTCAAATTTATTTTATTTAAAATTAAAATATTTTTAAATCCAAATATGTTACTCTTACATAAAAATATTTTTGGAAAAAAAAATAGAACCGACTTCAGTTGAAAATTGCTCTAAAAAGTAAAAAATATTTTTTTTTCTTTGAACACTATCGAAACTACTTTTAAACATAAGTTTTGAAGTCGGCGCAAAAACGATAGGTAAAATGATATTTAACCATATTTTGCCAACATTTTTTCAGAAAAACCATTGAAAATTAAAAGCAGAATATTTGTACCATTACACGAATGTGTGGTAATCAATGAAATGAATCCATTAAAATTTCTATTTATAGTTGAATTGTAGTTGCATATGGTTCTATACATTGTTTTTGCGCCGACTTCAAAACTTATGTTTAAAAGTAGTTTCGATGGTGTTCAAAGAAAAAAATTATTTTTTACTTTTTAGAGCAATTTTCAACTGAAGTCGGTTCTATTTTTTTTCCAAAAATATTTTATTTCATTCTTTTTAGTGTAAATGCACTTAAAATAATCAAAATATAGTTAAAAAACCATGCAGCTGTTCAAAAAAATCCTTGCAGACCTGGACTCAATCTCATTCCATCAGGAAATTCAACCCGACGCGTTTAACCACTTGACCTCGCTCATTGAAGTAAGGATTTTACGATAGCACATATTGTTTTAAATAACTTGACATTTTAGTTTTTCGATCATAACTTTTTTTCTAGTGAACAAATATCGTCAGATGAATACATGGTACCTAAGTTAACCATCTCCTATCGATTAAAAAAATCGTCCAAATCGGTTCAGTAGATCAGATGTTATGTGCGAGGGGAAAGGGGTTAGAGTAAGACTTGGAAAATTAGCGCAAGTTTTTGCATTTCATGCAAAAAAATTTTCAACTAAAGTGGACTCTTTAGCTTTTTTCAAACATCACAAATCAGAACCTTATTTTTTTAAAATTTGTGTCACTTTAATGGTCGTTCATACCCCCCCCCCCCATCGCAGTGCAAAAAAACATTACACAGCAGATTTTGCTTAATAACTCAACACTCATGGTGTTTGATACATTTTATTTGTTCGTAATGATATTTTTGGTCACAACCAATATGAAAATCACAAAAAATAGTTACTTTAATTTTTAACACATATTTATCATCTTCAGAACTTTTGACTTTTAATTTTACCTTGAATTTGACGTAAATGCAAGGTATAAAATACAGAATTTTATAAAGGTACAAAAATTAACATAATATAATTGATTGTGCATATAATTTTTGAAAAAATAATATAGGTGCCACAAAACAAAAACCATTTATTGCCCCCAAAAATGGCGCAAACGTCCATAAGAAAATTCTACAGCATCGAAGGACCCCATTGCCAATTTTAACAAAGATCCGACCAAAACTGTCATTTTGTACCATAAAAAAATATGGGGCACATTCCCATGGGAGGATATACCTGCATAAGGACATTACAATCATTAAAATAAAAAAAAACATGCAGCTATTCGAAAAAATCCTTGCAGACCTGGACTCGATTTCATTCCATCAGGAACTTCAACCTGACGCGCAAAACCACTTGACCATCGGGTCGCTCATTGAAGTAAGGATTTACGATAGCAAATACTGTTTTAAATGACATGAAATGTTAGTTTTTCGATCATAACTTTTTTTCTAGTGAACAAATATTGTCATATGAGTACATGGTACCTAAGTTACATCATCTCCTATCGATTAAAATAAAAATCGTCCAAATCGGTTCAGTAAATCAGATGCTATGTGCGAACAAACAAAACAAAGTATACGCTTTGAATTGAGAACCTCCTCCTTTTTTGAAGTCGGTTAAAAATAGATCTATTCAACACAATAAAAGTACTTCGGTCGATGAGTAATCAATTCTGCTTTACCGTATACCAACATTGACAAATTTTCTAGCGTTAAATGAATATTGTTGAGACATAAAAGACTTGCTCTTTCTTTAACGTACCCTTTTAACCATTAAAACTGATTTTTGAAAGAAAAATACACAAAAGATGTCTTTCCCATGTTAAAAAAAAAGTCTTCATGAATTAAAAATTATCTCAGTCATTTTCTCAAAAGATTACGCTTTAAATTTCACCAATAGCTAACAATCGAAGGACTTTCTATTAGAAATATTTTTAATTGAAGAAGTGTTGTCTTCTTCACTTAAACATACAATTCTTATGAGAGGCAAACCGTAGGCAGAACAAAGAACCGATAGACACACCGCCAGACGCATTTTCTCATTTAAGCCTTACTTTCGTTTTTTAAATTTTATCAAACTGATTTTCACTTTTTCTTTCTGCTGCTTTAAACAAACTCAGAATGCATTAAACCTTTTGTATCTCATTTTTGATTTGTTTCACTTTTATGGGAAAGTGAAATGAAAATAGATTGACTAAAAGAAGAAAAAAAATAAGTAAAAACTATGAAGTCGATCGTCTCGAATTAACTTAACATCTTATTGACCGAACGCTTTATCTATTTATTTAACGTGATTTTACAGATTTTCTAACATAAATCGCATGTTATTTTCCACCTCTCAGCTAGGGCTGCCTTTCCGAATTTTCCCTCGCAAATCGATCTGTAATTATTTCGTTTTCACGCTACGATGAATCAATTCGTGAGTAGAATTAAACTAGGAATCGCGAAACATAATGTCCTATGCATATATTTGTGGATTAGTGAAAATAATAAAAAAATAAGATCTATGCATTTTATGTCAATGCTTTTGCAACGTAAGAGGTCCAGAGAAGCAAATATGCTAAATTATCTGAATAAATGATGTTAATGACCCTCCTCAGAAACATTTCTTTAAGAAAAAAAATGAACGGAATATATATACTTTGAATTAATAAATGCATTATTCAATTTTTGATTAAAAAAAAATATCATCGAAATGTACTCGCTGTGATAAAACGCATGTAACGACTAAGAGTTAAACGCTGTGTCACAGCTAGATCACCAGACCCGCTAGAGTAATTCTTTTGTTTGGGTATTCTTGAAACAAGCAGTTTACTGAAAAGAAGTAACCAGTTTTTATTACTTTCACATTCGGTTTAAAGTAGCAGTAGCAAAATTGAGAAATGCAATTTTATTAAGAGCGACGGTTGTTTCTACCCATAAAATTCCAGGGGGATCTGTCAGGTGTGAAGGGCTGATGATTTCAGTAGCTCTGGTAAATTTTTAAGATTTCTTACATGTAAATGTACTCGTCAATGTTAGTTTAACTCTTTAATTTTGCATTTTATTTCGAGAGAAGCGCGTGAGAGTAATACTTTATTATGTTTCTACTTGTTGTCAGCTCTTGTTGTGTTTGTTAACTTAATTCAGTGTTACACTTTATTTAACTATTAAACTTTCTTTTTCTTGCACAAAGAAAACAGCACACTTAATTGAAATGGAAATTTTTGAACAGGAAAGTCAGACTCTTCAGTGGTTTCCCTATTCCGCCGAATGCCGATTTTCATAGTCACAAACAAAAGCCTGAATTTCTGCTGAACTTGAAGTCTAATGTGATTTTCTGTTGCATCATCTGAAAATAGTTAAATGGTCCAGTTTTTAGTAGATTTGACTGGGTGTAGCTCATGCGGTTGCTTTTGAAAATGCCGATTGAAAATTGCGTCATTTTAATTATGAATGTTCTCAATAATTTAAAACTTGAAGCTCGTTGTAAAGAGTGACTTTCTTAATAAAAAAGGCATTTTGTAGGATTTAGTCTGTACTTTATAATTATATCTTTATTTCGTGTGTAGATCTTATAGGAATTTCAGAAATCGTCTTTTTTTCAGAGTTTTGTTTTTTGACTCATTTTTCTTATATCTACCATAACTCGGTTACGGTTACGAATAGGACACGATAATAGGTAGTTCTATGTTTCACTTGGGCTGTTCTATCAAATTCTTTTGTATGGCCTATTCTGTCAAATTCGCCCTGTATTCGGCCTTAACTTAAATGAACTCGGTCACAAATATGTTCTTTTGCCTTACACTTTCAGATAGACTGTTACCTAGGTTTATCTTTTAGTCAATAATATTTTAAAGTTCATAATGCCTATTCCATAGCAGCCATGGGCAGACAGAACATGAATAAAACATTTGATAAATAATAAAATTTATCTGCAAAGAAAAGGTGAGTTGGAACATCAACAAAAACAAATACATTTCTGTTTAGAATCAAAATAAAACAATGAACTATGTTCTAATTGTAATGAAAACCGATAGCTTTTCGTTACAATAAGAACATGATTTTTAAATGTATTTTCAAATTTTTCCATTTCACATTTCTTCACGCTAAAAAAGGCAAAAAATCATTCTGTTGAAAGTGTTAGTGTTTATTTATTGAACTTGTAAAATAAAATTTTATTGATACAGTCAATGGTAACACTTTTAAGCTCCTGTTTATTTGCACTTTTAAGTAGCAGGAATTGAAAAAATATGTAATCATTAATTAGACAAGAAGATGTGGTTAAAATATGGAATTGATTAAATGGATGAAATTTGAAAGCAAGAATCAAATATCAAATATGTGCGTCTTTTAAAAATTCATTAATCCCTAAACAAATCAAAGATCCCAATGGAATATTACTTTTATTTCCAAAATCTTTTGGAGAACATTAAATTAGAAAAACTCAAAACCGTAATTTTTTCTTTACATAAAACAGTATTTCTTTATTCTCTTACAAACAAATTTGCTTTATTAAGTGTTAAGTCTCTTTTGAAAAGAAAATATGGTTGATTTATTTGAGTGCAACTGACATTTTAATAATTTGTATACTTTAAGACACAAAATCACTTTATATGATATTTTGAAATGCACAGCTTGAATGTAGGTGATGAATAAATAAGTAAATAAATCAGAAATAACATCAAAATAGAGAGAGAAAACAGCATTCGCACTCTAATGCAAATAATGCCAACTGTGTTATATATTTTCTTCCAATTTTCTTGAGATTGCGTGCATTTATGTAGTTAAGGTTTTTCAGTCTAAAGTTTAAAATGATAAGTATCACAATTTATAGCATACATTATTTTATTTTATTTCTTCGATATATTTTGTTCTTTCTTTCTTTCATGTTTGTATATATGTAACTGTCAAAAAATGCATCTTTGTGTTCTCCACCTTGTCTAGTGGTCACATGTGTCTGTTCGAGATGAAGAACCCCTTTGTTCAAAACCCGGCTCAGGCGCGGATGTACGTTCTCCCCCCTGCCCTTATCCTTTCTCTCTGTGAATGAGTGCTTTGTGAATGGCTGCCTGCACTACAAACTAGCCTTATGTTATGCGTGTGCATCTAAATCGTACTTTCAATTTAATGGTGCTCGTAAAAATGGAAACCGTACCTCTCTCTTCCGCCTTTAATCAGGTAGATATATCTACTTAGGCTCGGGTAATCGAGCGGTTTTAATAACAACAACAGCAAATACATATTCGTAAAAATATATTTGCGAACACAAGCAATTAAATATTTGAGTAAACAAGTTGATTTGAGTTTTTCTTAAAAATAGATGAATATATGTAACTAAACGTAAGGTTTAAAAGTAACGTTATTCTACTAAATTGTAGAAATATTGATGCATTTCCTGCCTTACTATCATATTTTTACGGAGAAAAATGAATAAATCCGCCCCCCCCCGGAAATTATTAGGGGTTTTATCAATATATTCTAGGCTGAAGGAGTCAAATCAGCTTTTGCTTTAAAACTTGATGTTGTGTAGCAGAGTAAAAGAAATTTGTCTTAAGCACACAATTTGCATTGAGTTCAAAACCAACATAAACTAACCCAGAACTCGCTGGACAAAAGGTGGATGTACGAAAAATTGCACCCGTATCTTAACAGCGTGCTTTTCTCTTTTTTGGCAGATTTTTTATTTCTTAGTTTTTAGTCGTCTTTTGGGATTTAAGTAATTTTACGTTTATTGCAGTTTTCATGTATTGAAAGCTGCTTTCTGCTTAGTAACTTACAAATTATGTCACTAATTTGTGCCCTCCGGTTTCTTTGACGAAAGATGGTTTTCGATTGGTGGCTCTGATTTAATTGATGCGGTAGAAGTGTCGCAAAATACTGAGTTCAATTTCGGAATCTTTAAATCTTTAATTGTGCTGATCTATATTTCTTCTTTGAACTGAAGCATTTTGTCTATTAGTTTTAAACTCTCTAGTAATTTTCCGTGCAAATGTTTTAATACCTTGGTTTTAATAAGTTGACGTTGTTCTCTGCATTGTTGTTAATTCTCGGCATATTTATAAGTAGAAAAGCATATTATGAATGTGTCTATTCATTCAAATGAATAGACATACTAAAAATATTGATAGTTCATTGGTAGTTTATATTTTCTTGGTTAGGGTTCATTTTCCTTGTAGAATCTCTTTTTTGGTCATTTGGAATGCCTCTTCCTGAGGTTTCATCTGAGTTGGTTACTATTATTTCTGCTAGTTAGTTATTTATTTATGTACTAATTAATTTTTTGTAATACAGTGACCACTGACCACCACGGTTTTAGACTAAAATATCTTCAGATGTGACTCCTTAAATAAATATTAAGAATTCTTTTCGGACAAAACCAATACATACCATTAATACTATCATAACGAAAGGTAAAGCCCTCAGAAAAGTCCAGTTCAAAACTCAGACAAGCGACGTCGCTTGGCTAGTTTCTGCACTACAGCCGAAATTTAACGTGTAGCCTTCTTACTATAAAATCTAGGTTTTTATGCCTGTTTACTAAAATGTGCAATTACCCCAAAAGAAGTACGTGAAACTAATAGCTCACTATTGAAAATAATGTCGTTTGCCTCGTTTTTGAAATAAACAGTTCATTTAAGTTCTTTATTGTTTTATCTTTATGCTTTTGTCAGATGACTTTAAGTCTAATAGCTCACACTGTTCTGGACTGAAAAAGGAACTCACCAAAACTCCGAATTACGTGTCCTCACAGTGTTGCGAATCTGTGCAGTAAGTGATGCTCAAAACTATTTTGCTGACAGCTTTTCTCGAACTGTTCTGATTTATTTCACTTCATTATACACTGCAAAAAATGAACCGTTATTTTTACAGTATAATACTGGCAGCCGAGGTTCCAATTTAGAACTGTAAAGTGCACAGTAATAAACTGTAAAACTAGCAATTTTACATTTTCGTTAGAAATTTTACAGTTTATTGCCGCAAAATTTAGCAATATTATACTGTAAAAACAACAGTATAATAGAGACAGCGGAGGTTCCAGTTTAAAGATGTAAAATTCACTGTACTAAACTATAAAATTAGCAATTTTACAGTTTATTGCTGTAAAATAAGCAATTTTACAGTTTAGTGCTATAAAACTCGTTATTTTACAATTCATTACTGGAAAATTTGAAATTTGTACAGTTTATTACTATAAAAATAGCTGTATTGTACTGCAAAAACAACATTCATTTTTTAGTGTAAATTCAATATCGAAATCTGTTCTTGAAATATTCTAACGTCAGTATGGGGATCTTAAAAAATAAATAAAAATATAAGTGTGGCATTATAATATAAATATTTTTCCCGAGTTAAATCGTTCTGCAGTTCAATTAAAATGGCACAGTAAAGAAAAAATCATACTTGTCTAATCAAATCGTCATGCAGGATGCAGTACCGATAAAACAAATCAAATATTCCTCCCACGATAATAATATACGACTTCGCGAGCTGAAATGCATCTCAATAAATTTGTAAGACGTACAACTTCTTCCTGACGATATTAGCTTACAAATTGGAAGTATCCGATTACTACACTACTGACATTTGTCGCAGCGAAAAAGTCCGGGTTAATTAAAGTCACTCTCTCGAGTGAAACTGGTACTTTTCGTCTCCAGATGAACTCGGCAGATAATTTAGGTGAGAATTTTTCTCCCAAAGTGATCATTTCTCGGAAATGTGGATCAAATCTTTTAAAAGAAAATCTTCAGAAAAGACTTGATTTTTACCAACGAATAAATTGCAACAGAAAATGCAAGTTTGGAAAAAATATATTCTATGCATTGAATTGCAGAGCACTGAATAACCTATTACTCTCACACTTTGATTATTTTTTGATACAAGGCGGTTCTATTTTGAGAAAATGCAATTCATATTTAGTAATTTCTTATTATTTTGATACAAATGTTCGTGTTATTTTATTTCTTTTTAGTTACAACCAAATTTATAAGAAAGCTGTTCATTTTATTGCTGCTCTTGTTATGTTTTGATTTAAGCTGCCCGGGAAACCAAGTCCGAGTAGAAAATACAACCCAATAACATTTCGACCTAGATTCTGTTTTTGGAAAAAGAAAAAAAAAAAAACAAAAAGTAATTTTTTCTTGACGCACACGATTACATTTATATTTGATACGTAATAAATCAATTAGCTCTTCCATCAAAAATGCGATTTTAAAATTTTCTTTAGTTCTTATGACTATGCAATTCTTGTAAATGCCTATATTTTTCGTGAGGGTAAGAAAAAGTGGTTTTTAAAGAAAATATTTGTCGAATAAAATTAGAATTGTGACTACTTCGTTCGTAAAGTCTTTCTCAAAGTTATCCATCCCCCCCCCCTCGAAACCGGAGCTGCTGCACTTTAATTACTCACAACAAATGTACAACTAGGTGGTAACTGGTACTAGTAACTGTAGTGTTATAAAAATAAAGTTTGTTTTTGTCTATCAATATAACGTGATTCTTAAACGCTTGAAAATTGCTCCAAATGATAATTATTTAATACCTATACGCATTGTTGTCTCCAGTTTCCAGTTTTATTTCAATTGCTTGTTCCCTTCAAATATTTGTGCTATCAGTTTTCAAAACAGATGATAAAGTTGAAAAAGGTAGTCAATTATTCTGTGACATTGTAAAGCGCAGTATCAGCATATTTTTCTCTTTTTATTTTTCTTTTTTTATTTTTCTTTTTTTATTTTTCTTTTCTTGTATTTTTGACAGTTATTATACTTTAGTTTTGTTGTACACTCTTTCTTATTTGATTCCTAAAAAATAGAGCTGGAAGAAAAACGTCAGTCAAATTCTGACATTTTCATACTGTTATTACGAAATTAAAAACGCATTTCTTTAAATCTCTCCCAACTCCCTTTCTGCAGAGACTGGGCATCAACTGCTTACGGCAAAATTATTTCGCTGTTTATTATGATAATCACAGTTGAGAATAAGCGTATGTACACATACGTATACACTAGATAACTTTCCTATACCCAAATGTTTGTTCATAAAAAACAATTTTCAATCATTATTATATTGTTACCATTACTTTATATATACTCGCAGAACCACAAAAGAACCAACGATAAACTAATTTGCCTTACTTATACATTTCAGATGTCCCAATATCTGAGGCTGTGGCTGGATTAACAGCAGCAATCCCATGTAATGTTTCTACTCCACTAGAAGACGACGAAGCATCCTTGATTCTTTGGTATAAAGTGGGTGAGCCGAACCCCATTTACACGCTGGATATGCGGAAAGACCCTTTCAAGAATGCCCGACATTTCACCGAAATGGGGCGAAGAGCGTACTTCAATGTCAGTATTCACCCTCCCATGCTCGTATTGTCGCCGGTTGAAAAGGATGACGAAGCAGACTATAGGTGCCGAGTGGATTTACGACGCTCTAGGACGCTTATACTTCATAGTAGACTTCATATTATAGGTAAAGTTTAGTCATTACTGTTGAATTTTAACTAAAGGTAAATATTTTCCTCAGTTGTATTTTTAATAATGAATATTTGCTCAAAGCTATTTGGCCTTACGAAATGAGGGTTGATGTTCATTTGTCTAACAAATGGTTTATTATGATGTGAATATCCTGTAATCAGAATTTAATTAATTCTAAAATTGTCCAAATATGCGAACCAATTGCTCACTTCTGGGTAGAAAGTGAACATGATGTAAATGACGGTATAACGCACAATCAAGCAAAATAAATTTTACACAAGTGTTTCGGAATAAAAAAAAAGGTGAGTTTCAGTAGTATACTTCAGTTTCGTGTATTATTTATTTATCTATTTTGTGGATGATTGATACCCCTAATTCTTACATCTCATCACATTGATCTTTAGATTACCTACAATCAAAAAAGCAGCCGGAATGATTGCGTTAAAACTCAATTTGATCACATTGTTTTTCTGAAAAGGTATTTTCGGGCTTACTGGCCGTGATCGGAATGGAGAAGAATTCGTTTCCGCCCGAAAAAAACCCATTGTATCATTTATTAAATATTATTTTAAGCTTGGATACGCCACGCCTCTTTACCGTTGCTTAGCTGGGACTGATTAAAAATCGGAGGTATTCAGGTAAACACGAAATTATTTTGCATCTGCCCATGCATCCCATGCGGCGGCATATGAGCGCATACCCGAGTTAGGCGAACTACGCGCTTTGGGCTACACTCTCCTACAGTTCCTCAAAGATCCTCGTCTTTTCCCTTCTTTTTGTTGTTTGACTAATTTAACATCTACTCGACAGTTGTAGATATTAATTGAAAGCACCAGAGCTGGGCTTGATATATTCGGTATACATACATAATATTATTACAACAGGATGAGTTACATGTCTTCCAGGCTGGTTATCGATCTGTAAGTCAATTCTCCATTTACTTTTGGATTCTGGATATTTCATATATTCACTGCTTTGTGAAGTATCTAGCTATGAGCTGTTTCTTGTGACTTCTTTTAATATAAACTGCTGATATGTGTTTCACAATTCGACTACCTCTACCGTTGTTTCAGTTTCTACAAATCACTTGATATGTACAGTATCCTGTTGTTTTAAGAATCATGAGAGCTCAGAATGTCTTTAACTTCCTGAATGACTTAATAAATTTCGAAACTATACCTCTCTTACAAAAACCAAACATATACCAGTATCATTAAGTATATTTTTATCAATTTGTCTTTATTAGGTTTCACTATCTATAAATCTTTTTTTTTTTTGACTTTTTACATAGTTGTAAATTTATCTCAGAGCGTATTTTTTCCTGCAAGAAAATTTTTATAAGAGCGCAGAGAATAAATGTGATCATTTTTTGTTCCAGTTGTGTTCAATGTGGCATAACTGTGCGCTTGTAGATTAAAATTTGCTGATGTTTTTCACCAGGTAGAAAGGGGGAAGGATAAATGCAAAAAAATAAAATGGTTTACTGAAAATTTAAGAAACGAGACAGATCCATGGGTCGCGGAAGAAAAAAGAAATGTCAGTATAGTCCACTGTTCTCAAATGTGACCGTGATATGAGACTGTTACTCAAGAGCTTCACTAAAAACTTCTCAAATATTTGCACTAAAAAAAGATTACTAGCCACTGTAAAATAGGCACAACTCATCAAAAATGGCAAGCAAATGCTGTATGTAATAAACATAAAAAATCTCGTAATAATCAAGGCAGATCATGGAGCAAAGGATAACCACAGCCGGGCAATAGCCTTCATGAACAGCTATAATGAACAGTTTTTAAGTTCTGCCATTTGACATGAGCTGTCAGCCTTTCTCCAAAAGTTTTCGTTATTTTTTCCCCTTTTTTCAAGTAATGCACGATTTGCGTATTACTTTCATTTGACAGCAGTTGACTTCCTTTGATTTTTGACTAGGTTGCTCCTGCGACATATACTTTTCACCCGCTCGTCTAACAGCGGGATCATTTGTGGTACGCGTATCTATTTCTATTCGTGATTGCAAAAACTAAAGTCTGAATTCAAGATGTCAAAATTCAAAGTTTTTTTCTTTTTTTTGTGCCTTGCTGTTGTAGTTTTTGTTAGGTGGTTTGATGTCTATTTAATAATGGTAGTGTTGATACCGCACATAATAATATTACTAAGCAATTAATAAGTTTTGAAATAATGAAAAGGACAATACAGGGTGTTCTAAATCAACCTTCATGACCTCTAATTCCTCAACCGCTCGCCCTAGATGCATACTTCCAATTGCAAATTTGCTCGAAATGAGGTAGAGAGTCAAAATATTGAAAGTTGGAAGCGAAAAAATAGTTCAGTCAAAAAATACGAAATCTAACCTTTTATAAGGACTCCGGGTCCCCAAACTTATATTTAGGGAAAGAATTTCCATTGAAAAATAATACTAACACAAAAAGAATGACATTTGTGAGACCAAAATTCGCGGATATATTCGAGTTTTAAATGCGCAGGGTCCGTAAACAAATTGACAAAGGAAAATTTCGCCCTGCCAGAGGAATAACGAGCTTTTAGATTAGGTACGATAATGAAATTTGTTTCGTCCATGTCAGAAAACATTCGCTTCTCATTGTATTCAAAAATAAATACAGATGATACTAGACTACAAAACATAACAAGACAAGGTAAATTATTACAATTTTATATACAAAGATATTAAACACACGAAATATGTAGAATCTAAGAAATAATATACATTGCGATTACATTGTGTGTGTGTGTGTGTGTGTGTGTGTGTGTGTGTGTGTGTGTGTGTGTGTGTGTGTGTGTGTGTGTGTGTGTGTGTGTGTGTTTTTCACGTGTTACTGACTTTCAAGTCAGTATATGCTCTTGATTTCTAAGATTTCTGAGTGACTGGATATTAAGATCGTACATGTTATAAACGTCCACCGTCAGTAAATGCTCTTGATTTCTAAGATTTCTGAGTGACTGGCTAGTAAGATCATACATGTTTTCTGTCTTCCTCAAGGATTTAACAGATACTACATATAGCGGTGTGACCCTCTTCAGCATTTAATGGAGAAATAGACAATAGGTTTTTACTTTCATATTGTATAGTGGGATGGTACTAAATGCTCTTCATGTGGTGCTAATATACAAGTGAATTTTCTGAAGAAGAAAAAATAAATCTTCAACTATGAATTGATCCTTTTCCCTTAAAATCTTGAAATGTTCCTTTATATACCTACATCTTAAAAACGTTTCGCTCACATATAGTGTTTTATATTTCATATTTTGAAGTCCAATTATTTTCACCGAACTTTCCCGCCACATTGTTGTTCGAAATTTATCCCTTTTGGTCATTTCTGCCACTAACATTCTTCAGGTTTTTTAACGATTTCTTTTGTCAGTGTATTTGATGATTTCTTCTGGTCTGATTTTGTTGTATGTGAAGATGATTCATTGTTTATTTCTATTCAGTTCTGGGAATGAGTGTATGTTTCATTCTCTACCATACTTTTGGGTAAGGTTAATCGTACTACATCCAAGAATAACAAAATTGTAAGGATCATTGTATTTAGGAATCATTGTTCCTTAATTTTACTTATTTGATTATTACTGCCATATTGCTATATTTTGATTAAGTTAAATTCTTTTTCTTTTTTTTAATGTTTATTGAAATCGTTTTTTCAGACAGCATGTTTTAATACCTCATGCTACTGCTTGTTCTGGGAAAAGTGTAAGAGCTGTTAAATTGCTCTACAAGGTACATTTTTACTACATTATTAGTTTTCTACACGATTTGGCCTGTTTCAGGCTTGGGGGAAGTTAGCGTGCCCACATGGCAAGTATCAGCATCGTAAAAATTAGATAAAGATTCTAAAAACAAGAATGGCTAAAAAAGGACCTTCTCTAAAACAATTTTCTGATAATTAATTGAAGGTTAAAAAAAAATAAGGATGGTAATCTGAAGCATAATAATTGCTTGTCCCACACTAAAATTGTTCGACATAGACTACAATAATTTTACTTTTAAAAAAGTGGGTTTAAAGTTTCTAATTATATGTCATAAAAATTAAACAACAGAAAATTGGAATGAAGTAATTAAATTATATTTTTATTTACTTCCATAAAATAAAATAATATTCTCGTAGCTGAAAAAAAAAAAATTCAAGAATTTAGAAAAATTTAAATTGTGCTCAAGTTACATTATTTTAATGTTAATAATAGTACGTAAGTTTAAATGAATGGTTTTATAATTATTTCTAAAAGCGATGAAATAAAATTTGAACATTTACCAACAAGATATTACCATGAAAAATGTAAATTAATGAGCTTAAAATCTTGTAAAATAAAAAAAAAATTTCATTCAATTAAGTTGAACAAAAAGAAGAAAAAAATAAGATGTACTATACTTAACGATAATAATATTCATCGTAGTTTAACCTTATGTATTATCACGTTTAACTACATCTATGGTTACAATTTGTATAACTAAGAACTTTCTGACAAATTTCCTTAAAAAAATATCATCCGGCTAAGTAGTAGAAATGTTTTAATGATATCATTAAAAATGAAATACTGCAGTAAATATGTTTAAAATTTTACTAAAAGGTAAAGATATTTCAATTTTTAAAAAAAAAATCATGTTTTAGCAAATTGTATCTTCTCCTCTTTGTAAATAACAAGGAGTGCTGGTTTTGAAGTCGAGTTTTTTTCCCCTAATCACAGTTTCCCTCAAATATTGTAGGGTCAATCCATTTCAAATCACCCAATATAAATAAAATTTGTTGCTCAACATTTTTAATTTTCCTGATTCTTTTATCATGGATTACCTATGGGTAGACATGAACAAAACTGCAATTGAAAAAAAATTACATGCTATATGTTTTATATGGCAGCCATTTCAAAATGACGATTTGGCAAATTTGATAGAAAAACAGGGTTTGCGAAAAATTTTATTGCTAAGTCGTTTTTTAAGATATCAAAATAATTTAAAAACCAGTGTGTTCAGCATAAAATAACCTTTAAATACATTTTCTTTGAATTTCCCTATCATGTAAGAAAGTTGGTCAAAATCTTTCTCCAAAAACCAGAAAAAAACGTAGAAATTGGTAATTTTTAAGACCATTAATTTTTATAAAGGAAGGGAGACTCAGCAATATTATTTTATGTCTGTGTTTGAGTACTCATAATACTACCAGCAGCATAAGTTTTAGTCTTTAGAATGAACTCCTTTTTTTTCTATGGGTCTTCAAAACTGGCGGAAAACGCGAAAATGCCAATTTTCGTAAGTCAATATCTGAAAAGGGACTGAATGAAAAAAAAATGAAAATGGTATAAAATGTTCTTAATAATAATAAGAATATCTCACAAAATATTATGACTGAGACTCAACTGCTTTTTGAGTTATAGAGCTGCGAATTTCAACAAAAACGCTACCTTTTGTTTTCACTCGTGCAATGCTAAATTTGCAACTAAGGCTTAAAGTTATCTTAACTGACTAAGTTAAATAATGCTGAAATATATAAGTTAACAATGTACTTTTAATTACATCTGTTTTTAAAAAATAATCGACAGTAGTACTAGTACTACCGTAAAATGAACTACCGTTCTTGAACTTACCCATATGTTTTATGCACTACAATGGTGTAAACTGTTACACGCATTAATGTTTTTTAAATATACTTTTGTGTTCAACTATTAACTACTTGCCAGCTGTAATTTTGGTTAAAAAGTTGAACAAACGTGATATTTTATAGCACAGTTTTATCAGTTATGTTGTGTGTTCTTCCAGAAAAACTTGTGAGTTCCAATGAAGTAACCTTACGTACTATTTTCTTTGCGGGTACCCAACCCACGCAGTATCATTTTTTGACAGTTGAAAGGCAGTTTTTGGTCCAGAAGGATGAAAGAAATGCACCAAAATATCATTGTTAGCTTCACTTTTGTCTTTAACTTTTTCCATCCACCATTTCCCATCGTATATATAGGCAACAAAGTCATTATTTGGGAAAGACGACACATTTGTAAATAGTATTAAAGTCTGATGATCATCAAAGCTCAAGATTGTGGAAGTAACAAAGCACTTAATTTGATTATTCTTTAAGGAAACATATCTGTGATAACCTCTTTCACTGTTAAACAATATTCAAATATTTCAGTCATTGTGTTTTCCATTCGCTCAATTACAGCTAAAGAAACATACATACACTGCGATTCAAAAGTTTAGACAAAATGCAAATATGTGAATAAAAAGAAAATTATTCAACGAAATGCTTTCAAATTTCTACTGCAAGTACACAATATGGTCCCAAATACGTGTCTGGAGTTCTTACAACTATAACTGGAATCAAATTTTGGACATTACAGAAGATAGTTTTTTACATTGTTGCAAAAGTTTAGACAATAGTCAGATTTTATGCAAATATCCCTCGAAATGTGATTGGTGGAGGAAATGCGGGACTGTATTATTCATTTATAAAGTGCAGAGATTGCTGAACAAATAATCAAAATCTCAAAAGCTCTTTAGTTCTCGTGTAAAGAAGATGAGAAAGTTTGGAAGCCGAAATTTGAAAATGAACCTACTTTATGAATTTTTTGTCTTTTAAATCGGCTCTAGTATGGTAGTACATTGTTTTTTACTTTGTGGAGAGCAAATTCAGACATGCTTATCGATCAAAAAGTCCAAGAAAAATGATATTTCTTAAGGATGAAGGAATTGAAAAAACGGCTCAGACTGACGATTCGCCCCTTAATCGTACAAAACTTCAACTTGGGTCAAAAACAGCACGTGACAGCATAAGTAGATGAACATCTGAATCGGAATGCATAAAAAAAACAAAGAATTGTGCCTGAGCCTTTTAGGACGGAGTGTCCCAAATAAGCCAGATTTTATTGATGAAAGCAGCACAGTATATGATCATTGGATATTTCTCAAGTCCCGCGAAAAGAATTATAATCCATCTAGGCCATCCCAATTTTAATAATTTTTATCAAAGAAAGTACCATTCATTTTTTAGTCACGATGATACATATGCTGCTTTTCACATTAAAATCTGGCTTATTTGGGACACTCTGTCCTAAAAGGCTCAGGCACAATTCTTTGTTTTTTTTATGCATTCCGATTCAGATGTTCATCTACTTATGCTGTCACGTGCTGTTTTTGACCCAAGTTGAAGTTTTGTAGGATTAAGGGGCAAATCGTCAGTCTGAGCCGTTTTTTCAATTCCTTCATCCTTAAGAAATATCATTTTTCTTGGACTTTTTGATCGATACGCATGTCTGAATTTGCTCTCCACAAAGTAAAAAACAATGTACTACCATACTAGAGCCGATTTAAAAGACAAAAAATTAATAAAGTAGGTTCATTTTCAAATTTCGGCTTCAAAACTTTCTCATCTTCTTTACACGAGAACTAAAGAGCTTTTGAGATTTTGATTATTTGTTCAGCAATCTCTGCACTTTATAAATGAATAATACAGTCCCGCATTTCCTCCACCAATCACATTTCGAGGGATATTTGCATAAAATCTGACTATTGTCTAAACTTTTGCAACAATGTAAAAAACTATCTTCTGTAATATCCAAAATTTGATTCCAGTTATAGTTATAAGAACTCCAGACACGTATTTGGAACCATATTGTGTACCCGCAGTAGAAATTTGAAAGCATTTCGTTGAATAGTTTTCTTTTTATTCACATATTCGCATTTTGTCTAAACTTTTGAATCGCAGTGTATATGTTGTTTAACAGTAAAAGGTACAAGAGGTTATCACAGATATGTGTCCTTAAAGAACAATCA